>JAUJPO010041157.1:0-18293 GCA_032270745.1 Tiaropsis multicirrata
ATTATAGGCATTGCATTATTCAACATTTTTAGTCTACTCTGTTTTAGTACATCTGTTAGCCCACTTATTAAGGCTATTATTTAGCTAGGCTATATCTAGCTAAGCTTTATTGGCTGACCTTCCAGCCTCGGCTGGTTTATTCAAGCCTTTAAACAAGTACGGAAATCGACTATAGGCACTTAAAAATCGCCGATTCGCAATGGTAGATGACAAGAGTACATTAATTATGAAAAAAATGAAGACTGTTCTTCTTCATGAATAGACGATGTTATCGTTCGTAAGAAATCCAATCGCGGGAAAATTATGTAACTGAATAATACTGATAAGGCTGCTGAAATATTTGCGCGGCGGTAGAGTGAGGAACATACCAGACTTCCTCACTCTACCGCTGTTAATTCGCCCGAGCGGAAACTCTCGACCGCGCGGTTTTTTATTATTTTGAGTTTAGTCGGGATAAAGATTTCGTCTTGGACTATAAGAGTCTACTTCAGGCATATCTTAAGGGAACTTATTTTGGCAAGTACTAATTTTGGCGAATTTGGACAAAATTCGCCAAAGTGCCAAAATTAAACAAATCGGTGACTCCCAAATTAAAAAAAAAATTTGATTTTGCTCAATCGCTAAAGATAGTACTTACCAAAAAAAAGTTTCCTTTAGGTAACTCTTGAGAGAGCAGTCAGTACCATATCGGTACGAGATTTCGCAGGAAAAAAGAGAAAAGGTTTTAACCAATGAATTTATTTTAACCATAACATTCTTAATAGGCAATTCATGATATGTGTAAGTTAGCATTACGTCACTTTTCCTAACGGAGACAGCCGAAAAATCCGGAATTTACCCTTTTTTTTTAAAAACCCTGGAATTTGCCCTCTACTTTGGGCGTTTCCATTAGAAAAAATAACGTTATGAAACTTACGCATATCATGAATAATTTGACTCTAGTAAGTCGTTTTAGTAAGCTACAAATCTTTCTACCGCTAGGGTATGCTTAAGGTTGGATCGCTTGGTGTAATACCTTTTATATGCCAGTAAGTTTTGTGTAAATTATTGTTTAAAAGAGACGACACATGAATTTGAAGATCGCAGAAGCTCAAATTGCAATACAGGTTAACCAGGCGTTAAAACTTACAGGAAAAAGAGCTTTCTTTAACAAGACTGTATCATCCATGACATCGAACAGCGAAAACAAAACTTTGTGTCCAAATTCTTCCTGAAAATAAAAACATGAATATGTATATGGTCACTCAGAATCGCTGACTATGAAATAAGAGCAACGGTGGCCAAGTGGTTAGAGTGTTAGCCTCCCGTTCGCAAGGTTGTGGGTTCAACCCCCAGCCGGATCAGACCAAAGACTTGAAAACTAGTGCTCGTTGTTGTCCTGCTTGGCATTTGACATTAAGGGATTCGAGGGAGGGTAAGTGGAGAAATCCAGGGAAAGGAGTGGCGCCCTCCCCTACATTCGGGTAGATAGCTAAAGAAAAGGGAGCCTTCGGGTCGCCCTCGACTGCGGTCGCAAACTTACTTACTTAGGGTATGGAGCTGCCAAATTGAGCCCATTGAAAAAATTATATGAAATATCGAATTTAACTATAACGAAATCAGTAATCATGGCCAGCCTCGAAGCCCCAATTCCTACCCTACCTTAAAAGTTATATAATGATAATGATAGAGAAAGAGGGAAATGTGGATGCTTTTTAGGGTGACTTTTCTTTTATTAAAAACCCGACACGAGAATGTAGCCTGCATTTTAGGGAACCCCGATACGACCAGCTGATACAACTTACCTTGCATATCTTCATCATGAATGTTTTGAAAGACTTTGTGATAGCTTTACGGTCCTTAAAAAAAAAGAAAAACATTATCACAGATATGGTTTAAAATATTCTTTTCCTGAATTCTGTGATTTTTAAATACCAAAATACGCAGATTGTAGTCTCTAACAGACTAAAACAATGATTCATTTACTACAAACTTAAAACGAATTTTGAACACCTGTAAACACCTTCTTCTCAAATAGAAATACACCCTGAGAACGGCATTTCGCCGAAACTATCGTATTTACTATCCCCCTTGTACAATACACCTATCGTCAAATCGATAATAAAAATATTGCAAATAAGTCATTCGGAAAAGAATCATGCAGAGGGGGGGGGGGGGGGAGTAATGTGTCTGTGTGGATAATTATGGATTTCCTAGGGCCAAATCGACGCCATAATATTAATCACATTTCTCTTTACATGCACTGCACAAACGCAATGCAGACATACTACAGCAGGTGATAAAAAAGATTTAACCCATCAAAGCAAAAAACTCACTTTGGTACTAGCAAGCCATATGCAATTCATTGCAACTTTACTTCCATCCTTTGTATGTAGTATGTGTACTAGGTTCGTCTTCAGTATTTCAACTATTTCCTGTAGAATAGAGAGGAGGGAAAAACAATTTAAGAAAAACTCAATGAGGTTCGCGGATGGTAGAATAGCACGCTGGCAGAGACCAAAATGTTTGGCGAGTAGAGCTGGTAAGTTCATTTATGGGATTTTGCAATGACGACATTTCAGTATTTCAACAATTTCCTGTAGAATAGAGACGAAGGAAAAACAATTTAAGCAAAACTCAATGAGGTTCGCGGATGGTAGAATAGCACGCTGAAAGACACAAAAATGTTTGGCAAGTGGCTCTGCGGTAAGTTAACTTATGGGATTTCACAATGACATTATATAACATAAAGCTTTTTTTGTTTCTTTGGACCAGGCCAATATTGGAATGGATAGGGATGATGGACATTCATGCAAAAAATATCCCGCCCGGAATCAGTGTCCCCGATCGAATCGACCCCGTTGGATTGTCAAAAATTAGGCCCTGGTGGAAAAACCATATCAGAACCCTAAGACCTGGTGCCCAGGTTAAAAAAATGTCTCACCCAACCCGGATACAGAGGCTACAAAAAAGGATGTATTAAGGGAACTAATTTTTTTGTGAGTACTGATTTTGGTGAGTCACGGATTTTTTTAATTTTGGCACTTTGGCGAATTTTGTCCAAATCCGCCGAAATTAGTACCAAGAGAGAGGATAAATTTTCGCGATTTTCGCAAAATTGAATCCTCGCGAAATTATTATATAATGCTTTTTTTTGCCGAAAACCCAAAGGAAAATGAAAGAAATTAGGTTAAAAACAAGCAAATTAACGAACTTAAATCCTGGCGAAATTTTTAATTTTTCAATTCGCGAAAATAAATCCCCTCAAAAATTAATCCCATTAAGGTACTCACCAAAATAAGTTCTCTTAAGATATTCACGAAGAAGAACAGTCTTCATTTTTTTCATAATTAATGTCATCTACACTTACACTTTTCTGTGCGTCGTTTGCGTATTTGAAAAAATCCAACAAAGCTCTGTGTACAACGCTCAGTCCCAGGACATCTCTGCAATGAATCAAAGTTGAGAAAAGGTTTACAAACTGTTTGATAATTCATGATATCCATTACGTAATCTTTTTTACGGAAGCAGCCCAAAAAGCCGGAGTGATTGCCACTTATTGAATTTTTAATAATAAAACTAGTGGTGGCAAACACCCAACTTTTCAAATAATTATAACGTTATGACAGGACAACAACTCACCCCTGATCTCTATCCCTTCTAGGTTTTTATTCAAAGAAAGGAAGTGACTGACTGACTGTTGAGAACTAAAAATGAACATTAAAACCTTTCCCTTTTTAGGATTCAAAATTTGTTTGATTTTTAAATGCTCATAAATAAAGTAGATGAGCTATTTAGTAAGAAAAATTTATAAAGTCTTAATAAAGGACCATCGAAGATAGAGTCCCATGTTTATTAGATGCATATTAAAGAATTTGAAATTATAGAACGAGTTTATTCGCTGTAATTATGCTAAAGTCTGTTGCTAAAAGATCGTCACTGAAAACAGTTAATATGTAGAAACCAGGATGAAAAATTAAATATTTAATACTGGTCCTGGTTTCTACAGAGGAGCCATTTTTACTGACAAACATTTTGCAATTCTCCTAACAAAGTTGTATCATTTCTTACTTTTGACATATTAACGTTAATGATTCTTTCATGTGATTTATAATCTTTGCTTTCTTTTCAGGATCATTCGTAAGAATATCTTCCAACGTTCTGCCAGAGGCAACCTGTATGCAAAAACATATGAAGCAATGATAATAAATGCCTTAACATAGAAATGGACTTTTCTTATATAATACCGTGTTTGCAAAGAAGTGACTATTTTGTTTGGAATAGCATATAATTCATCTTCCAAATTGAGACCATGTCATTCTTTAGTACCAAAGTCACTAAAATTTGCTTGAATAAAAAAGACAAATTTTTGTCTCGATGCTTCGTTCTCCAAACTCGTTTAAGAGACTTTACTACGGAAAACTTCGATGGGTTCAATTTGGCAGCTCCACAACCTCTAAAACAATAACAGATATAAAGCAAGGAGACGAGATGTTCAGAAAAAATATCTAGTTAGTAAGAGTCATCGCGTACACCGCTGAGGGTCTCCAGTTTAAAAGCAAATTTCATTTTGAATAAAATTTCTATGACAGAGAACTTGAAAAAGAGGCTGATGTTTATGAAACGAAATTTTTGAAAAGGTAACAACGAAAAATCGAACCAAACCTGAACCAACAAAAGAGACAATTTATGACATACATTACGTAATCTTTTATCTGTAAACACCCTAAAAAACCGGGTGTTTGTCACCAATTTAGAATTTTTAACAATAAAACTAGTGGCAAACACCCGGATTTTTCCATAGAAAAGGTGACGTAATGGATATCATGAATAGACCACAAAACAGAAATAGTAGACAAGAAACTTCACAATAATTAGATTTGCCGGTTTATCACCCATCAAATAATTCACAGATCTCAAAAAAACGTCGGAAATGTTTCTTCTTGTTCAATACGACTGACTGTAGTACGAAAAAATTGTCACAAAAAAGAAACGAATTATTTTTGTAACAAGAGAAATAGAGAGAATGACAAATTTGTGTGACGTAATCAACAAAAAGACGGGGGCATTTTAATAATTCATGCACTTTTTTTGTAAGATAAGAACACTATGCATATAGATAAACTCGTTAAATAGCTTTGATACTCCTTGATTGTAACCTTGATTATATGGTTGTAGACTGCCACAGAAGTCAGGGAAAAAATTTACCAGAAAGTTAAAAAGACTGAAAAAAGGTTCAAATTCCTTGCACGAAAGGTTTTGATGTAAAATCTCAACGTTCTTAGTCATAAGAAAAATGTTTTGAAACTTTTATGAAAAAGAAATTGAAGCAAAATATGGGCAAATGAAAAACAAAACAAATTTCATGAAGTGTTCATCAAAAACGAAAATTTGAAAAATATGAAATTTCAAAAGAATCGTGGAATTTAAAAGGAGAGGATTCAAAATTATTTCAAAGAGAGATTATAGAATTTCATACTATTTTGAATTTTTAGGATTTAAATATTCTTCATTTTTGGGTTTTCCTGAGCCACTGCTTATGTCCCGATTAAAAGATATGCATGACACATAACCCGCGCCTTAAAATCTTGAAAGTGGGCGGACCAAGGAAATAAAGCGACTCCTTAGAGGCGCAACCATTTTCAATATTGACTGTCTTATATGGCTAAAACCGCTGTTTTACGGGGCGATAATGTCTTTAAAATTCATTAATACCCATCACGTCATCTTTCCTACGAAAAACATCTAAAAAAATCAACGGAATTTTTTGGACGTTTACCGTATAACAGAATTGCGCAATGAATGGATATCATGAATTAAAGAGAATAATTTTAATAACAGAGTTCAAAAATGTTTTCCATTGCCAAAAGACAGAAGCTACTGTATATACGATCTAAGTTCAATATTGATAGAATAACCATAACTAATTATTCTAACTCATAACGCTCTCTCTTTTCAAAGTGTTCTCTTCCTCCACTACTGTGAACAGGTTAGATGGGATCTCGTCTACATCCGATTCTTACCCGACTCGAAAGTAGACGGGTCACATTGGATTGATTCTTCTTCAAGATTTTGAAGAAATGCTCTGATTGGCCGAAATCCCTATTGTTTTTTTATGTGTGAGTTGAAATTCGTGCGATTTGATTGGTTTAATTTCTCAACTGTCATTTTGGTGCGGAATTCAAACTGCCAATGTTACCATACTAATTTTTTCTCATGTGAGCTTTGTGAAATGGGAAAAAAAATTAGTATGGATCCAGCCTATGAAAAGGTATAAAAGAAATCAAATGTAAATTTCAGTGAAAAGGATACATTCTTTCATTGCGAAATTATTTTGTTCAATGTGTTGCCATTTACGTTCCAAGTTGCCAAGCTATGAAAGAAGGACAAAACAATGAATTTAAAAGGATTTTGGACAATTTTTTAGCAAATTTGCCTGATTTTTGGACCCTGTCAGACACTAGAAGGTAATGATTTCTCATAATTTTTGGAAAAAGGGCTAAAGTTTTCAAGTTTATTGACGATTTTGGGAAACTGTCAGACAGTTCAGACCTTCAAAAAAGGTACCCTAACGGGCGGTATGTCCCGTTACCAGATTTTGCCTAGGTGTCCCCTCCCCCGGGTTAAAATGTCTCTAAATTTTTCTTTTTTTTCTTTATTTGGTCTAAATAATATTACTCTATAGTGTATATAAAAAGCAATTTCTTGAAGTGAGCAACAACTGTGAAGATAAAGCAAAGCTTCAAGTTTAGATACAAGCTCCTGAATATAAGATTATGTTCCTTGTTTTTAAATATTCATTTTTTTTCCTTTATGTGAAGAACAGTCAACAATGAATAACCCACAAAACTGAAGAAAATTGTTTGGAGAAGAAAAAAGAGAGGAGAAAAAGACATCTCTCCATTGAATAACTTGAACAGTTAAAACCCTTGAAACACTTTTATATTAATGATAGATTATTCATTACATTCATTTATTTTATCGTGTGAAAAAAATGCGTCATCAGCGATTTTCATTCATGTTCATATTATCATATATATTTTTGTTAGTTTTATTCTCATGTTTACTTTTTATAAGAAAACCATCGAAAGTTACATACAAAATAGTAGAACTTCAGCAAAAACTAATGGACTATGAGTCCGGTAAGT
The DNA here is from genome assembly GCA_032270745.1 of Tiaropsis multicirrata. Classification (NCBI taxonomy): domain Eukaryota; kingdom Metazoa; phylum Cnidaria; class Hydrozoa; order Leptothecata; family Tiaropsidae; genus Tiaropsis; species Tiaropsis multicirrata. The sequence continues at coordinate 7,128 of JAUJPO010041157.1, forward strand.
CAAGTCGATGGTATGGCTAAATTCGTATAATAGGGACAAATTTAAAATCTAAACTTGGAAATAATTTGAGAGAAAATTCATTAAAAAGAAAAATGAACTCAGCGTTCCAATTATATTTCTTTCTAAAATCTTTTCAAATCAGTTTTTTGAAACATTTTAAATCAAATCTTTAAAATTCCGATCCAGGGGACCCTTGATAACAGGAATACAAAACAAATAGAAATCACAAGAAAAATATCATATATTATTTATTACGCAAACATATTTCAATTCAGGTAGAAAAATAAAGCAAAAAAGGTGGTTGACTCCTTTTAAAGTGTTTGTCAAAGAGGATACCATTGTTAAAGTATTGCCACTCTTTTTTGTTATAACGATTTTATAAGATCATCGAGCCTCAGATTTGGTGGTAAATTTTACCAAAAACTATGAAGAACTCACAATTTGAGCATGGAATATTCCTAATGAAATCTTAGACCAAGGGAAGCATTTTAGGCATATATTTAATGGTGGTGGGGGTGGAAAACTTGAGAAAATATGGAGCAAAGTTAAGAACATCCGAGCCTCAACCAAATTTTTTGATGTTCTTATAAAAAACGTGTGTTGCCAAGATCAGCATAACTGACTGAGTATAACAAGTGCATACAGGAAACAAATGGATAACGACTAACCGAGGTCAAAGACCAGAGGTCAAAAAGCTTAGAAAAGGCTAGCTAAAAATACTTTCAAAAACAAAACCTATTTGAAAACGTTGAACATCAAAACACGATAAAAAGTCACGAATGGTCTCAAGTATAAGAAAAGCGAAACATTTTTCTCCCTTTTGAAGTTTGAAATTGAATTTAGATTAACTTTGGTGATAAAAGATGGATATCGAAAAAAAAAACATAATAAACCTTTATACCCTTCTTCAATACGAGAGCTTATTTATTTCTTCTTACCTGTGAATATGTTTCATTTTCTTCCAACTTCTTTTTGGTGCTATTGTATTCGTTTGATTTCCTTTCCACATCTACATTTAGGTAAGCGAAAGATCATAAAAAGAATGTGCTACAGAACAAAAGAAATACAATATCGGACAAAAGATCTAGTAGACTTTTAGAAATGTGCTCCTTCCTTCAAGGTTGATGTAAAATATGGTCAGGTTGCTACCAGATGCCAACAGACCAATCTCAAAAGCATGGAGTAGGGTTAAGAGGACATGCATGCTGTCTTTTTGGTGATTTTCTGCATTTAAAAAAAGGCTACAACCGTATGTCCGAGGTTGAACACATCAAATTTTCAAGATCAAGGTCAAGAAAAGAACATGATGTATATTAAAGCAACTAATTTTAGCGGAAATTTAATTGAATGGCGTAAAACAGCAAAAAAAAAAATAAAAAATTTAATTTGGCCGAAAAAGTTTTTTCAGAGGGAATTTAATTTGGAGGATGGACGAAAAAACTAAATTTGGTGGGAATTTAATTTGGTGATTGCTGAAAATTTAACCTTAAAATGGCGTAAAACAGCGAAAAAAAAAAAAAAAAATACCTATAGACCTATAGGTTTATATTTTCAAAAAGTTTAATTTGGCGGATGGCGGATGGTGGATGGCAGAAAAAGTTAAATTTGGCGGGGACTTAATTGGGCGGATTTTGGCCAAATCCGCCAAATTCTCTTCCCGCCAAAATTAGTTCCTTTAAGGTACATTGTTTTTATAACGCATAATGCTTATAAGCAAACAATAGACAACAATAGATGATTAGTCTGAGCACAAAAAATTTGATTAGATTTTCATAGCATTCGAGACTAAAAATACAGGCATTTTGTTATTAATTATTATTTTGTTATTTATTGTTATTAAACTTACCACTTTTCAGTCTAACTTTTGCATCTTGAAGGCCTTTCTTTTCGTCCAGAAGATACTGAAAAGTTATTAAAAGAAATATCATTAAAATCCTTTTCAAAATGCCATAAAAATGTTAAAGAATAATCCAAGGAACTTTGATAACCAGAATCAACTTATCGAAAACTGCATTACATAGAAAATCGGTTTTCAAATTTAGACTAGATTTTCCATTTTGTCTTTTATTCAATTTTATTTCCCGAAAGATTAAAAAAAAAAATTATTTTTACAGTTTTCTTCTCTTCAGCATTTCTCTTCAAAGCACTCAAGTCAGTGAATTTTTCCAATTCCTGAAAAAGAAAAAAAAACACAAGAAAATACAAGTAAATTTCAGTCGTTATTTCCGACATACAAATCGGGTCCTGTTGGTGATATTTGAGTCATCAGGAGCATGAGAAAGTTTGGACAAAAGGATGGAAAGTAGTGTACACACCTCTAAGGCTAGAGAAATCTAAGGCAGGTTCAGACACTTGGTAAAATATGATGGTTAAGTTGTGACTGAAAATGACAGGTTATATAAAAAAATCATAAAAGCACCGAGAACGCTATATCACTTTTCACAGTATCGCATAATAGCTGAACTTGAAGATGAATCAGGCTACAAACCTCAGTCATTTTGCCGATCCTGTCTTTTAACGAATTCAATTCTTCAGTAATCTTTGTCTCCAACTAAAAAAAGAAGATGGCGTATTTTGCCATGTAAGGATTGCTGTCAAAATTTTGAATGGCTGCTCAAGTGTAACCCTACCCTTACATATAATGATGTAAGGAAAGGTAGGGTTACACCATTCAAATGTTTGACAACAACCGGATATACAATTTTAACCTTCTCATGAAAAAAGCGTTTGTTTGAAATAATTGGTTTAAATTTTTATTTCAAAAATCTCTATCGAATCATATTGCAAAAAAACACCACAGTTTTCAGAAGCCCAATGACTCCATATATCAATCATATCAAAGCATAAACAAAAGCAGTCCAGGCACCTCAAATCGAGCAGGAAATAAATTGACCCCTCCTCGTATTTTGCTGTTGATAAAAGATCATACCTGTTCAACTTTTTCCAAATCGTTTTGTAAACGCCCATGTTCTAAAAGGAAGAAAATAATATGATTGAAACGCACTATAAATTAAATATAATTCTTCAAGAATTGAGGAGTCCAAATAAAAAATCACTGTGTTAATTTATGGAAAGAAATTAATAACGAGCCATCGGGGAATAAGGCATTCTGTACCAGAGGAAACTGTAAGTTTATTGTTCGTTAGTATACTCTGTGTATACAGATTATCTGTCTTTCCCACGAAGTAGTCTCTGCACCAAGCTGAGTTTGAAAAAACCTAGAAACTGTGAATGGGAACAGACCCTCTACGAAAATTAATGTTTGAATTTTCCGCAGATATCGGGTATAATGGTACAGACAAGGAATAATCTTAAAATAATGTTAAATTACCAGAATCCAACCCAGTGCTTGTTTCCTTTGATTTGTTCATCTCGTTTTCTTTGAAATTCAAATCAGCCTACAAAATAGAATTTGAGATTTTTTGAGAGACTAACATAAAAGTTGGAGCACAAACCTTTTGGTAAATACAAGTTAAAATAACATTATTCTGTTATTCTTATATATCCAGACGAAAACAATCGAACTGTTCGGTAACCGAATTAATCGAATCACTCGAACCAACTATTACTAAAAATAATGCGATTGGTAAATTCGATTGATTCGATTATTGTTCGATTTCCATTCGATTGATCTGATCGATCGAAAACCAATTGATTAATTGCATTAAAAACCAATCGATTGATGACTGCAGTAAACATCGAATTCGATCACATTGTGATTGGTTACGCCTAGTTTTATACAGTCCACATTCAATATACATTCAATTTCGATACAGCCGGATGCTTTCCTGGTTTGTTTACATTATTCACACTTAGCTAGTAAATTGCCTTCTGGTACTTACTTGCTCTAATTCAGATTCGATTGAATTGCCTAATTCGTGCTTTAGTGTGCAAGGCAAACGTCATAAACAAAAATGAAAATGAGTGACGTCATCCGAAACCCTTAACTATCGAGTTATATAATACAAACCCGTGGTCAACCATACCTGCATTTGTTTGAATTCTTTGCTTGATGGCATATGCTTGGTTTGGACTGTCGCCTGAAAGAAGGTTGAAATTTGATTTAAAATATAAGCCTTTTTCAGCCATAGTCTCAACTACAGTTGCCAAAACGCAACCTTAAAATTTCCTTTGACTATAAGTACACTAATCCTGAGGATAAGATTCGGAGGTAAATTACGACGACAAACGAAAATCGTTTAGGCTAGTGTGTTTTAACCAATCATGCTTCCTATTTTCACTAGCCCATTATACTTTTCGTTCTTCGTGATTTATCTCTGATGCTTAACCTCACAAATATAAACCTATATTTCTGATGATAGATATGATAGGGACTAATGCTCAAGTATAGAATAATCATCTACATCGTATCTATATATGAAGGAGAGAAATTTATCCTAATCCTTAAATTGTTTAGTTTCCTTACGGTTCTGAATTAATCGTTGTTATTGATATCTTTGCAATTATTTAAATTAAGCCCAAGTTTCGTTTTGGATGTTGACTAAAATTGCAGAATAGCTCGTTAAATCGTAAGGGGTATTTACAATGTAATAGTTTTTAGTATTAATATCAAGTAAGGCGAACAAATGTTGAAGACAGGGCTCAATACTGTGTAGAGCATAATATATTTATTTCAGATGTATATCTGAGGATCGCACTAAGCGTGAAACTGACAGTTATATACTGTTTTTAGTTTTTAACAAATTTGAAATAAATATAGTTTTTAGTATTATAATTATATGGATCAGTGGCCGAGTGGTAAAGGCGTCGGGCTTATGATCGAAGGGTTACAATTTTGAGGTCACGAGGCCTTCGGTGGTGAAAATTGCTAATCACTTCTAATTCTATAGGCTCCTTTATAGGTGTTTCGCAAGGAAGACTGGATCTTCACTGGATGTTATCATTGATAACAGTTTACTAGAACCAAAGAGGCTATTCTGGGTAAATTACCTTAAGGGAACTAATTTTGGCGGAAATTTAATTTGGAGGATGGACGAAAAAACTAAATTTGGTGAGAATTTAATTTGGCGGTTGCTGAAAAAAATTACTCTTAAAATGGCGTAAAAACAGCAAAAACTACCTTTAAAGGGTTCATATTTTCAAAAAGTTTAATTTGGCAGGAATTAAATTTGGCGGGTTTTGGCCAAATCCGCCAAATCAAGTTCCCTTAAGGTATGTCTAAATAATAATAAATAGTAACAGTTTAAAAGATTCCTACAGAGGTATTTTTATTATTTTTAATCAAAATATATAGAGTCATATAATAGAGATGTTTCTTACTCTGCTTATCTTTTCGAGAAGCTGGACGATATTAGATTCCAGACCTGATCGTTTGTTCTTAAATAGAAAAACAGAATGAATAATCTGAATGTGTATTTTTAAAATGACGAGAACACATTTTATTCGAAAAACACTAACAGCAAACTCGAATGCACCAAAAAGAACGATGGAAAACCAACTAAAAAGAACCTTTCGTCGTAAGCTAGACATATGTCTCGTGGGTGACAAATGGAATATTACAAAGAAGCATAAAATAGTGACTCAGTTATTTTCATAATGAACTTATGTGATGTGTAATAAAGTTTGTCAACAAAAATTGAAAACTTGTGAAATATATTTACTTCAGCTGCTGCTTTGGTTGCATCAAAGGAATCCAAAAATTCTTAAAAAAAACAGAGAAAATGAAAAAGTATATAATAATATTATTCAATTCGGTAAGAAAAAAAGGTTACCCCCTGGTGTCTCATAAATTACCTAATTTGATATCCTGTTTTTCGTATTTTTTCGTTCGTTTAAAAAAATGAATTTTAAGTGTTTTACTCATTACTCTTCAGCCATATGAAGGAAGCAAAATTTAAGTTAGCATTTTTCTCTATACGATTAAAAAAAAACACATTTTATTGTTTGTTGACAATATCAATTCAAAAAGGGTTACTTTTTTCTGAGATACCCTGTTTCCAGAAAAGGTGTATCTTACGATTTTCTAGCAGTTTTTTACTCATTGAAACAAATCAGAATGACAATTCCTTTACCTTGCATGTCGGCTTCACGTTTTCGCAATTCCTTATACTTTGCAGTGCGTTCCCCTTAAAAAATAAGTAGATTATTTTGATATAAATAACTTATTCCCCCAAAAAACATATCTCTTAAAACGTTACTTTATAACCAAAAGTGAAAAGTGAACATTTAGAATTTCTACTCGTGAGGTTCTAACTCGTGTACATTGTACATAAAGATTCCTCTGGGATCATTATGGAAGCCAAGTGAAAGTTTAGGGGATCATAATAAATTAAGGCTTGAGTATTTCTAATGCAAATTTTAAATCCCTCTTTCTACCCCTGTAAATCGTATTCTGAAAATTCACCCCCCAGTTCAAAAAATCAAAACGCGTCTGTGACTTACCATGATGCTCTTCCAAATCCATGTCCAAATTTCCAATTTCATCTTGCAATTTCTCTATTTTTTCACGAATTTCATTTGCACTAAAAAAGCGAAAAAAAGGGGCCAAAATGGAATAAAACGTAATGGTTTGAAACAAAGTTAGCACCTTAGATTAACTTCGAACCACGATTTACGACGATAAACAAAGATAACGAAGTCAAGTCCACAGTGTCTTTTACTGTGGCAAACTTCCCGTATGCTTTGTTAATTTTGGTTACATGCAAACTTGTTTACATGATTTTGATTTTGACAATGCCATTTTTAAAGTATCATAGGTACTGTAACTATAAGTCAATTTGACGATTAAAACGTCCGCGTCTCTGTTAGTCAGTGGATACCTCACTTGGAGAGGGGATTCCACATTTTCAACCCACTTACTAATAAGTGTTAAATCTAAATATTGTTAGTGTTTTTTCGTTTGAATTTTGAATTCAGTGTTTTCTTACTGGGGCACAAACAAACGATCATATTTTAAAGTGGTTTTTCCATCCCGGTGGGGTTAAGTGAATTACATGGGGGTGTATACACATAATATACGAGAGTCATTATATTTTCAGTTATTCACCAGTTTAGAGATCAACTCTAGTAGCAAAGAAAAACAACCCACCGCTTTTCCATTCTTGCAATTTCTTGGTTGTCTTCTTTGACCTAGCATTAATAAGAGTGTAAAATGAAAAATTAGTAGCATTTTAAGGGAACATCAAAACTTAAAATATTATGTTGATATTTCTATGGAGAGATTATCATGATGGTATAAAACGATCTTTAACTTCATTGATAAAGACTGACGTCCACCCCCACCCCCCACCAAGATTTAAACTTTTTTACTGGCATGAGGTTGGGCATTTTCTTTTATTCCCAAAGGATTTTCTATTGTACTATTGTTCTTTTTTTAGGATGGCGGGCGGGGCGGCGCTATATTCAACACATCCCTAATAATCACTAGCACTGACATTGACGTTCGCTCGTTGATATGAAACAAATTCTTTAAAAAATCATTTTTTCTCCATTTCCGCCTTTTTTGGGAAAAATTGTGTCACGAAAATGCAACAAATATTCACATCCCAAAAAGAAATCCATGCAAAATCTTTGATACAACTAATTCACTATGCAATTTTGTCAAGACCAGATGTATTGGTGTACAAATAATATACCTGTCTAAGTAATCTTTCTCGTTCTTCGGTTGGTGATTCTTTCTTTTTCATTTCGTCGATCAATGAAGCACGTTTTTCTTCCAATTCACTGATCTTCTCATTAAGTGAAACTGTCAAAATCAATCAATCAATCAATCAATCAATCAATCAATCAATCAATCAATCAATCAATCAATCAATCAATCAATCAATCAAGCAATCAATCAATCAATCAATCAATCTATCAATCAATCAATCAAAAGAATAAAAGGAAAGTTACACAAGAAATCACAAAAGTAGATATAAAAGGATATTGAAAAGACTTTTCACCAACCTGCTTCTTGCTTTACTGGAGATTGTGAGACTTCCTATGGTAAGTTCATAACAAAAATAAAACAAACTACACAATGTACCTTGGATCACCCAGATAAAAATATATAGCTAAACAATGCAAAGTTTTACTATTTCTTTAAGATAAACCTTGCAAATTGGCAATACAATTATTAAAAATAATCACGAAAATTTCACAGTGGGAAAATCAAAATCCAAGACCAGTATGGTTATAAAATTACTGATTATATCAGAAAATTAGTCAGTGAGCCATAAAACACAGGACATCTTTTGTTTATCTACTACATATAGCTAAATCATTTGAACGTTTGTCATTAAATATGCTGAAACGGGTTTTTAAGTCAAATCCAACTCTTACCTCTTCAAGATCGTCCACCTTTTGATTCGAATTATCCAAGTGTTGTTGTTTTGATTCAAGTTCCTAGAAGAATGAAGAAAAATACAGCTGTTGAGCCACGATGAAAAAGTCATTCTGTACCAGAGAATTACCCCACGTTTATCGTTCGTTAGTATACTTTGTGCAGATTGTCTGTAAATTGCCGTAAATTCCCCGCGAAGTTGTCTCTGCAAAGAAGTGTGGAAAATTAATTTTTCTGCTGCTGCTTCAATTTCCAAAAGAATATTACCCGCGCTTCACCGCGCTTGTTTACTCTAAGTTTGAAAAATCTCAAAACTAGAAATTGCAAATGAGAACAGACCCTCTACGGAAATGAACGTTTGAATTTTCGTAGATATCGGGTCTATGTAATAGACAACAAAAAAGTATAAGAGTTTGATGATCTGATGGAGCCGAACAAATGGTTTTCTAATTCCTTTTTTGAAAGTGACTTTTTACTTTAAAAAAGATTTTATAACATTGTAAACTGAACCAAATTATACCTCAAAGTTTCCTATCTATAATGAAGTAAATAAATATTCTTTAAAAAACACGAGACCATCATTAACACGGTGTAAGTTTTCCAAAGGATAGAGCAGTTTTATACTGGTGAGTAAAGTTTTAGGCTAACATAAAATATATAGCTCCCATATATTGATAATGCCGTAAAACCTTTTACAAGGTTTCATTTTAAAAACAACTTTGCATTGACAATAAAGGTAAAGCAAAAAAATAAAAAGGAGGATATTAAATTTTATATTCCTTACTTGTTGTAACTGCATGCTATGTTTCATCAATTGTGAGTACTTCTTTTGAAGATCTGGAGTCTATTGAAGATAGTGTAGATGAAAATTTGAGATAACATCAAATACTTCTGTGTTATAGTTGTATCAGAGAAAAAATCAAGAGTTGGCTGTAGCGGAATTGAGATTCCAAAATGGCCGAATATTCATAATACCATTTTCTTACAGTCAAACGTGCGCACCGCACTGGGCTCAACTTCAGTATTTTCCAATTATTCGAAGGCCCAATTGTAACATTTCAAATATTTAGTATTAGGTATCAAAGATTTACTTTTATACGCCAAAGCAAGAACTGGAACCCAGTCTTCCAGCCCAAAAATGAAAATTTTCAAAAAATGAAAAAAAGCACCCCCAGGTATTTACCCAAGGAACAATAGTGTACCAAATTTCAACCAATTTTTGAGGCCTCCAGCCTGCCCCAAAGTTTTCGCCTCGTTTTGGCAAAAACTCTTCCCCAGGCCTCAAAAATAAAAAAGTTCAAAAAAAGAAAAAAATTACCCCAGGTATTCACCCAAGGAGCAAGTGTACTAAATTTCATCCGAATCGGGAAATTTTTAAAGCCTGCAGCCTGCCCCAAAGTTTTCGGACAGACACACAGACACAAACACATTCTCAGAACTGAAGTTGAGAACATGTAGAACATCAAACATTTCAGTTAAAGTTGTGTCAGAGACGAAAACCAAGACCCCTGTTTTGTGACATTTTCAGAGGTAGTCACATTTTTACTCATTGTTTGAGTTTTAGTTTGAAATGTGGCTGCCAGTTAAGACTTAAAAAGTAAAATGTTGAATAATTCTTTTTTCCAAATCTTAAAAAAAACATAATTTGTAGCTGCCTCTAGAACCAGATTTATATACTCTATATCCTTCAACTTTTGAGGTAACAAGATATTGAATTCTTCTTTTTGGAGATTTCTCTTTTTCAAATAGCTTAAATATTGAACTTTCAATCTAAGGTACATAATTGTGGCTTATATTTAGAAAAGGGGACAAAATTTTCTAGTGTAAACAATCTTGAAAATTTTTCACTTTTGTTAAAATTCAACAATTATTAATTAGCACTTATCTTTATTCTGTTACTTGCAAGGTTGTGGTTGACTTTCACGAAGAAAAAAGATCATGTAGCCACGTTTTTTCTCATTTTTCCAAAAAGAAATGTTTCCATGGATATCTAGTGTATGTATATGTTCATAATTTGTTTTATTGTTCATTTTTGAGTTCCTGAGGTGAGTCGACCTGAAAAAAGTCGACTCTTTAATTTCACACCTATGAGTCACTCACTTTCAGCTAAGTCATTTTTTACACCTGGCCTAGAATCAGCATTTTTCTACTACTTGTTTGAAAGCTTTAAATAACAACCATACCATGTCTGCAACCACACTTTGTGTTTTGCTTCGTTCTTGCTGTAATTCCATCTCAAGCTGCTTAAGGATAGTCTCTTTGCTGAAAAGAAAAGACATAGAGGCTCAATAACAACAACTTTACTGAAAATTACTGAAAGTATTCAGAAAGATCAACAATTACAACACTACTTACTCTTGTTTTTGAGAAAAGAGCTTGTCTATTGTTTTGGCTTCCTTGTCATTCTGACTTTTAAGCTGCAAAAGAAAAAAGGAATAAAGTTTGTCAAAAACCGAAAAACAAAAATGCCATTTTGCTCTTGATAAAAGTTTTTTTATACGTGTAGTAGCAATCACTGTTCTATAGTGAAAACATCATCAAATTAGAATGAAACTATATCTTACCCACTCGCAATCTTCTTTGAGGTCTTCAAAGCCGGCATTTGTGTTCAGCTTGTCCACAATCTACAGAAAAATTAAACAATTATTTGTTCATGAAAGCAAGCTACATGCTGAATAGACCTACCTAATAAATCAAATTTTATAAAAAATTGAAGAAAGGAATAACAATCATTCAGAAAATGTACAATGAGCGAAAATAAATACGCATTGTTTGTCAAAATTTCATCATTGATTGTTGATGTACGATGGGGAAGGGAGAACAGGAAGGGGAAGAAAATAGGGTCAATAATAATTACAAATATTTACACATATTTACAAATG
>JAUJPO010041168.1:2195-18280 GCA_032270745.1 Tiaropsis multicirrata
ATGTCCACTAGACCATGGCCGCTTCATAAAGATTGAAGCTAACTGAAATCAGTCCTTTCGTTCCAAGGAATAGTGTCTGTTACATAGAAATGTCCACTAGACCATGGCCGCTTCATAAAGATTGAAGCTAACTGAAATCAGTCCTTTCGTTCCAAGGAATAGTGTCCGACTATATAATCCACTAATTATGTTCGCTTTAGAGAGCATTGTATTAGCAAGCGTTCTTTCTTTCCTGATCAATTTCAGAACCACAATGATCTGTTAGAAAATTCATTCAAGGTTTCAACTTTTCATGCAACGTTTAATTACTTTACTTCTTTTTTTAGACCGACCTCGTTTGATTTTCAAAAGTTGGTTGGAAAGCCGGCTAGTGAAAATTTGGCCCACGCTTTTTCGAAAGCTCAATCAGAATTTAATATTCCACCGCTGTTGGAACCTGAAGGTTTGTTTATTTATTTAAAATTATTTATCTCAAATATTGAGCTTTTCCAGAAAAAAAATCCCCCCGTACCCCCTGTTGAGGATGACGGTAAGATGTAAACGAGAACGTTCAAACACACAATCGAGCGTCCTAGATTTTGCGGGGCAACGGTCGCGGGTCGCCACTTGCCGTCCCCCTTGCCGTCCCCCTTCGATTTATCTCGCTTAAGGGCTCAGTATACACCCAAATATCGATTTTCGAGTTTGAAGGCCAAATTTTGGCTGAACAAACTGCGTTTACAGAATTTATTTTCATGAATTCCTTCATGATTAATTGAAATTTTAATTAAAATAAGGACGTTTTATGGACTTAAAAAAGGCTTAATCTCGATGAGGAAAAGATTTTCTTGGAATTTTTTCTAAATTCTCAACATTTAATTGAACTATTTGAAATTTTTATAAACTTTTCTAACTCAATACTTATGACTGTTTTTCGTAAAAAGTTTAGATGAAAAAGTGACCAAAAAAAAACAGATAACAGATACAATTTTATTTTATTTAATTTTCGTTCAAAATAAGGACATCAAAGGTGAAATACAATTCTTTAAACCCTAAATTTTCTTCTTCATCAATTTTTTTCTTTTCAATTCTTTGATTCTAGGATGCAAAAAAGATTGGCCTAGCAGAAAATAATAAAGTTTATAAACATACTATACATTTACGGGCTCTATAAAGCAGAAATTGACATTTAGTAGGTCTAAAATTGGGAAAACAAGGTGTATACTGAGCCCTTAACGTAACCCTTTTGTTATGCAAGAAGAAATATTAATTTGTTATGAAACACGTTAATTTTGAATAGCACGACATTTCTTTGCCTTCCTTTATTTTTCTCTCGGTAGATGTAAACACAGACCACCCAGACAAGAAATCCATCATATTGTATTTGACCACGTTATTCGAAACGTTGAGCAAGTTGAAAGAAACCACAGAATCGGATGGGTCTGAATTGGACCAGGTATCAACAAAGGCAAATAATTATATACATACTTCATTACATGAACATTTCGCGGCATGAACACCAAATCGTTTTTATGTGGTTTCGAATTCGGAAAACTGAAAAAATTATAAAATGCCACGAAAAAATGCCGCAAAATGCAATTTTTCGAAATAAGACCACGAAATTTTAAAATGACCAAGGAATTTTTATGCCGCGAAATTTCCATGCAAAGTTCTCACTTCTTCATTTTCTTGGCTTCTATCTCCTCTATTGAATTCTATGGGTTCCTCGCTAATTATAGAGTCACAAGAATAATTGATATTCAAATGAACTTTCGTTTTTACACGGCTCTTTTAGCCTCTGTTTTTTAACTCGTCAACCTCTTAAAATTTTGAAATGGAGATTCCTAGCTTTTGTCGTTGTTCATCAACTTTAATCTGGAATACCCTTTGACTAGTTTTTCCATGATCGTAGCTGATTAGCAGGTTGGCCGCTACTCCTGGAATGTCCTAGAATTGGTTTCAGTCCTTGGAAACCGTTTTGGGAAATTAGAAAATTGTATTATAGCAGTTTTAGGCAATCTCCTAATTTTCTTTTTCGGACCCAACTATTGTGGTGGGTCATACACAATGTTTGGTTTTCACAAAAAGACCAAACATTTGGTAAAAGTAGACCACTTTTGGATCATATTCTATACTAAAAATCTTTAATCTTTCAACGGTCCTGGAAAAAAGTCTTGGAACTGGCTTGGAAAAATCCTTGAAAAGTCCTGGAATTTGACCTCTGGTCTTCTGAGTGGCCACCCTAATTATTTAGGTGTTCTAGCAGAATTGTGGCCTCAAACTCTTGATTAATACTTCTGTAGTGTTCTCCTCTTTTATCACCTTTTTTCATGAAATTGTTAATGACATTTTGATTTGATTGCTCATAAATCAAGCTTTAGAATGGCCTTAATAACGAATTCCACAACTTTTAGAGAAATAGCACTTCCTGTTCTGACAGTCTGATAACCTTGAAATTATTTCTATTTTTTTTTCTCTTTCCAAATTCATTATAAAATTTACTAAGAGAATAAAACCAGGTTTTTTGTTCATTCTTTATGATGTAATTATTTATCGTCAAAAAATTGGAATCTTATCGCAATTGTTGATGTAAGCAACCATGTATCGTTTTAAAAGCTTTTGCTTAAAATATCCATCTTAAAATGACTGCATAGTAAACTTTTTTTCTTTTTTTTTGGTTGATTATATATTCTAATCAATGGGGTTGTCCATTAAGAAAGAGTCTTAATTGTAAGAAACCAGTTGATTAAGCTGATTGCCTATTGATAAGACATTTAAGGTAATTACCGATAAACAATAGTTGATTAGATATATGTCTGTGGGTTTTTGTTTATTGATTTTTATAAAAGCACAACACTTTGATTGCTGGATTTTATCTTATTTTGGAACTAACTGCTGTGCAGTTCTTAGAAAAGGCTAAATTATAAGAATTATCTGACTTTTTTACTTGATTTTTGTTGTACTTTAAAGTCAGAGCTTTGATTGTTTCATGAGGAACCATGATCAGTCGGTTATTTAAATTTTTAAATCTCGAATTCTTAGCATTCGAATTATCTACATTAAGGGAACTTATTTTGGCGAGAAATAATTTTGGCGAATTTGGCGAATTTGGGAAAAATTCGTCAAATTAGTTCTCACCAAAATTAAATATTTCGTTCACTCGCCAAAATAAGTTCTCGCCAAAATAAAATTTCATTACTATTTTCGCTGCTCGCCAAAATTAGTTCTCGCCAAAATAAGTTCCTTTAATGTACTAAATTTACTTTGCTAATAAAACTGTGAGTTATGGTTCCAAGCGTTGAAATGCTTTAATTGTTAAAATAATAATGTTTTACAATTGCCCATAGACAAAAAGACATACATAATGATTTTTTGGAATTTATTTAAAACATCTTCCACTCAAAATGTTCTCTGGAGATTTTTATACTTGTTATCACAACATTAAAGGCTACCTTGAATCGACCCTTGGAATAAGTAAAACTAGACATTAAAAATTAAAAGAATATAAATCGCTAGTTCAAGAATGAACCCTTCCAATTCCATTACCTCTTGAGAAACTTTGTAAACTTTTAGTACTTAATAATCAATCGTATTATTTTTTTAGTTTTGGTGTTAGTTTTTGTTGTCTTAAATTTTTCTAACTTTTTGAAACTTAAATGGTAAAGCATTATGACATAGAACTCATAAAGCTGGGTCGGTTATAGTTCGGACACTAAAACTAATAATGGAAACTAATTTTCGTTGTATTTTTTAAAAAATTGTAAATCTCTGTCAATCGATTTCTTTTTCTTATAAAAAAGCTTTGATCTGGAGATGTTTAATTACCATGGCATTTTTATTGTCAAATATAGTGCATCAAGTACAATACACCACAAGAACATTTAAGTGTGGGGAGAGAGGCTTTTCTGTTTATAAAAACATCATAAGAAGCTTTAAACTGATTAAAATGCATTAAGTAGTTTTGGCATAAACATATAGAGCAGGAGCGAGCCGTATTAAAAGAGGTATTTTTTTCTTGTTGATGTGAAATCGTATAAATAAAGCGAAACGAAAGGAATAAACTGGAAACTGCTGATCAATAGTGAATTGAATTTTATCGATTGCGTTATATAATTTACGTTTGCTGCAGACCTAGTGTAGGCATACACATAACCAGTGGTTTTTCTATATTTTGACTCTACCAATTGGTGAACCTTTTTTGTGTACCAGCTTGTGGATCCATTTAATTTTTTAAAGAGCAAATCATTTTGGCTAACAGAATTGTTGACATTTTAGTACATTTCCAGACGTTTTCATAGATCTATATTATTCAACAAGAACGTTTTTCGGTATTGGTAATCACAATCACCTTTTGACGGCGCAAGACCGCCGACATAAAGTCGTCGACTGCCGAAACCTTGTTGAAAAATATTTTGGCTTCATACCTGACATACATAATACAAGCTCCATATTATTTGTATCCTGACAAGAAAGAAGGAATTTCTTCTATTTAATTGATTGTGTTTGGTTTGATATCCAATAGAAAAATATTATATAGCATCAAACAATTTTCTGGTGTTTTTTTTTTCGTCATAAACACGCAAAGGACATGCTGTTTGTTAAAGGACATCAAGCATGGTTGTAGAACAGCAAACTGTGAGTTTATTATCATCAAACCAAGTCTTATTAATTTTTCTCAGGTTCTTTTTTTACATATTTTTAACCGATACAATACTTTTGGTATAGATAGTTTTTGTTATAGAGATGTAGTGCATGTAACTGATGTCTTCGTTGGAATAGTTTGATAAGTTTTGAAAGTCCAACCTTTAGAGAAGCCCGGGGAGAAGCCATACAATTATTCTTACTGTTTCATTAGTGCTTCACTTTCAACACCAGAGACACTCTTATACTGAATTTCGTTTTGGATTGATAATGTTATTATGACCAAGGTATGAAATAATAATAATAATATCTTTTTTTCGGTAAAAACTTCCGAGAGACTTTTTTTATTTAGACTTGTGTAGACATTTCAACTAATTGTCAAAAATTTTGACGTAAATTACAGAAAGAGAGAGAGAATTTTGTTCCCTAATTTTTCTTAAACTCTTTTAGCCTTCTAGGATGTAACACCATAATTCTTAGTGTCTGTTAATGCTTTGTTATGAAAGGAATCAACATTTTCTTTTCGACTCTTGTTTTAGTGGCCATTTATCAAGCGAATTGACTGTTTATCTAACAAATCCCATGGCCCTTTTACTGTTCTTTTTGTTTTAAATTATCCTTGTTTGATGAAGTCAGGAGTGTAAGTTCATAACTTCTTTTTTTTTTAACTTTTTTTTGTTGTTCGTGTACAAAGTGTGAGATTTTTTGAGTCTGTGTTGAGGTAAGATTTTGTCATAAAAGGACTAATGATTTTTAGGGATAGTAGATAGTGTTTTTTAGTTGTGTTTTTCTTGTTTGTCCAATGCTTCAATATCGAGATCAGAAAATATTTTGTTGTTGAGGTAAGGTTTGTTGTCATAAAAAGGTCAATGATTTCTTTCAGAGATAGTTTGAATTTGTTAGGTTAAATGATTGGTGTTTTCTTCAAAGTAACTCTCGCTACAGTTTTGTTTGTCCAATGCTTCAATATCGAGGTCAGAAAAGTTTTGTGTTGATTTTTTTTTAGAATTGCGTGGGTTTCAAGTTCTCTATTAATTATATTTTAAATGCTAGGTTCTTTTTGTGAAGAAAGGGAAGGGCTGCCTGGGTGACAGCGTAGTGTATTAGGTGTTTGTCGATCATAAGTCGAAGGGTGGCAGAAGCCTTTTAGTTGTCTTCATTTTAACAATAATATTGAAGGAAATTGGGTCATTAATGCAAAGTCGCAAAGATCTTAATTAAAAAAAAGAGAGTAGAATTAAGAGCTGAGATTAGATTATTCGTTTTGTATGGAAGCTAAGCTATTATATCATAGTTTTAACCGCATTAAAAAGTACAGGGGCTACAGCCACCTAATTTGCATTACAATCCTAATTCATAACTCAAAGAGAGATAATAATAATAATCATCCATTAAATGCGTTATGATTTTCTTAATAATCGACTTTTAGCTAATTCGAATCTTAAAACTACTTGATTTTTATTTTCTGTAAAACGTTTAGTTTTTACATTTTATTTTATATCGTTATTGAAAACAACATACAATTCAATACACTAGTACTTCTGTTACCTCCAAAGACGGGACCCCGCCTGGTACACTCGTATTTACTATTTACCCTATATACTATACTTCTGAGTGTTGTTTTTTGCCGTTGTATTTATAAAATAACTATTAAATTCGAACATCTGCAGCGGCCTGGTAGCCCTAGCGGATAGGGCGCTGGATTCAGAGTCATTGAAATTTTGAATTTGGGAGCGACTTTATAATGAGCAATCTCGGTATTAGTTTATCGCTATATGTCTTCTTTGTTACCACTAGCCATTTTTTATCAATAGTCTGTGGTTTTTTATTGCTACCGCCATATCGTGATAGAATTTTAACCATCATGCAACACGCTGTAAAGATTCTTTTCTATTTGCAGTAAGGTCTAATGTATGAGGTATGTTTCTCTGTCAGAAGGACAGAATTTTGGTTTATTTTTTTGTCAGGTTTGGTTGGTTAAACTTTGGGGACTGTAATTTTGTAATTATTTAATGTTTTTTTAATTTCAGTACATTTCTTTTTTCTCACTTGCCTCAGCCAAGGAAGAAACTTTTTTTTTCTTGATAAAATGATGCGATATTCTTTACAACCAGGGGGTGGAAATTTTGAAAGTGATTAATTATTGTTTAAATCATAGTTATTTATGCCACGATCTTTCTGTGTCGGATGATGATGTTGGATTCGTTTGCTCATGGCTTAAAAAACATATAGAAGCACTTTTCTGATCTTTATAGAATTTCACATTTGTCCAGTAGTTTACTGTCGTTGCAGTAGAGATGAAGCTTTGAATAGTTTCTTGGATTAAAAGGGCCTTATTACTTCAAGTTTACTGCTTTTTCATTGGTTCCTCTCTACACTGGGTTCTTAACTACAAAATGGCTTAGTGACTGACTGAGAAAGAACTCTAGCTTTCAAAAAACGGAAGATTGAAGAAAAGCGAGATTGAAATGGTGAACTTTTTTTATAATATAAAGTTAAGCTTCTTTTTCTTTTTAAAAAAGATCGAGTCTTTAAAAGAAATGTAAGCTCTTACTTTATACTATAGTTTGAAGCTTTTCTATATGTTTTTAATAGTGTTTAGCTTTTTATAGGGATAAAGAAAATATTTTTGGAAAACACGTCCAGTAGATGACGAATTACAGTTGGTCTCAGAACACCCATGTTGTTAGGTGACTGTTGGTTAGGTGTAGAATGTCACTGTGTTGATAAGATTAACTCACAAATTGTGATAGTTCTTTTTTTGAGAGATCGAAGTAAGTAAGCTATGACGTTTTTTGAATTATTATTGGTATCACATTTTTCATAATCTTTGGAGAAAATTGCTTAAAAACAGTTAATATAAAATGGCTTTTATTTTCACTAAAATTGAGAATCTATTAAAAGAATATTAAGACTTGAATTTCAGAAAAGTAAAGGCAGTCACATTGGTTCTAGAAAAGAAAAAAAAAACGTGTAAGGTGCTTTTTCTTAACGCTGAGAATTAGATACAATTTCTTTGCTGCAAGTTTTAGTTAAGTTTCTGCCCTCCTCAATATTAGGTGATGAAATAAAAATGACTTCCATGTTGCATCCATCTCTTTTATAACAGTGTTATTATGAATAGTGCTTTTACAAAATTTGACACTTTGGCAGCCTCTCGTTCTATTTAAAATACGGAGTGCCTTTTCAATTCCCATCACTTTAGGTGCCGTGGTGGTGTGATCAAATTTCAATAGCTTCGTAGTTTGGTCTGTAAAATGCCAACTCTTCCCTGGTCCCCTTGGCTTTACTTTCGGAATCAGTATCGGATACAGGAGGAAGACTTTCTTATTCAAGAAGAGTAATTCAGTTTCTATATAAGGTTATAAGATAATTAATGCACTCTACATCCTCCATTGGTTAAAAGCCTACCTCTGTATCCGGGCCTGCGAATGTTTTAATTGTGAATCAGAGCCGCCCGAGTAGGTCTATGAGGGATGGATCACTAAAACGCATACTAATTAAAATGTTTTGTTATAAAAATGATGAACAGACGGAAAGCACGTTGATAGGGTACTCTTGCGCATGGCAGTTTGAATTTCCTCATCTGCCGCCGACCGTACCTAAAGTGTTTCTTTTATAAAGTTTCCCCGATTTTGGAAAATTGGAATTGCGTGCATTTCGAAAGAAAGTTGCGTGAATTGAGGGGTGACTGGGTGGCCTTTTTTATTTTCTATTTGGAACCTGTTTTGAGTCTCCTCAACCTTCCTCACTGAAAACATTAATTTATATTACCTAGCAGACACACAACATTATTTCAACATTGTTTTAACGTCCAGATAACGTTCTGACGTTGAAACAACGTTGCGTTTAGACAAAACAAAGCCCTCGCGTATTAGCTAATGTTTGCTTTATTGCATTGACGCTAAGCTGAGTCAATTTTTTGTGTACCTAAAATTAAACAATGTTGAAAAGAAATACATATTTGATTTGCTATAATGTGATGCCATCTTTGTTTTTTTACTAAATAAATCTTTGCGCAAAGAATGATAAAAATGTGTGTGTAAAGCACTCTACACGATTTTCTCCTCGCCCACTTTTTCTAATGTTTATGTATATATGTTGTTGTCATTTTTGCAAGACAAGAGTGTAGTGGAAGGCATTCGAACAAAATCAGTGAACAATCAAGAAATAAAAGCATGTATGATTTTATATAATGAGCTTCTTGAGAATTAATGACCATTTAGAGGTATTATAGTTATTCAAAATATTTTTCTTTTTTCTTCGAGGTATAATTTTTAACAGGTTATTTGGACTTTAAAGGAACGCTGACAAAAATTGTCGTGTGTCTGCTGGCAAAGGATACCAGTATGTTGAAAAAGGGACAAATTGAAAGGCTGTGAAAATTTGCTGATGGAAATTTTGTTCATCTTTAAGAATTTAAATATTTTTCCAACTTAGCTGTTGTAATCTAAAATGATGGTCAGATTGATTACTTGGGTGTGGGAATCAGCATTTTCAGTTTAATGGATATCTAAAAGATGACATGTGAGGATGGGTCAAAAATGGTCCAAATGTCCAAGTTCAGGGGGAAAGGCGTCTATATTTATACAGGACTGAATTTATTTTGTTAAACCATTTTTTGGTTAAAGAAAATGTGAGTCTTTCTTCAACTTTTCTAAAACAATACATACATGGAATATTTTACTTTGTTTTCGTGTTTTGTGTCTCTACAAGGGAGTAGAAAGCAGCAAAGGTGCCCTAAAACCAACGCCAACGACACATTTCCGTATCGCCCAACGGGCCTAAATGTCCCAAAAGCTTGGAGTTTTTAATCTCTTCATAAAAAGTGATGACAAGCACACGTATCTGTTATTAAAGTTGCAGCAATTTGTAATTGAAGGTTTTGCGTCTTATCTTAACTCTTATCACGAGCTTAGAAGGATGACATTGAAGTGTTGAGCTGATAAAAACTTAAAATTGAAGGAGTAAAAATATGCAAGGGGTATAATAATGTATGAACGTCTAAAAGATTAAAAAGATGAAAGAGAGATTTTTCAGTTCCACAGACATAGCATAAGGTTTTTTGCACATTTTTTTGTCATTAACTGTGAACTGTGTGATAAATATATAGCTAGCTGGTAGAGAGAACTTTAAGTTTTTTTTCTCTTTGGTGCAGTTTTGATATTAGTCTTTTTACCGTAAGAGTGATCTCGAAATGTCCTCTCAGCTAGGGCGTAATAGGATCATTGTCGGATCAGTTGCTGGGTTTTGATTCCCTTTTGTTTAATCTGTATACAGAGGTATGAACGCTATTTTCTTATCATTCGGTTGGTTCTGTTAGGGTTAAGACTCGGGTGAGAAAAGACACGCCGGGAGGCGTTTTTAAACTTTTTTTTAATTTTTATTAATAACAAACAAATACGAACATACAAGACATACAGGTTCCTACTCCCGAAAAAAACTGCTAAGTTATACCGCCAGGAGAAAGGAACCAAAAAATGAAATTGAAAAAGTAGAAAATAAAGGAAAAAAAGAAAACCTAAGAAGAGCATGGTTTTGGAATCTAAAACAAGGGGCCGCTAAATCTTTCTGTGTCATGGATAAACTCGATTGTGATACTCAATATATCATGGTTTTGGTCCGGACTAAATTTGGAGTCGCCATAGAGTATTGTGTAAATTGATCTAGGATTCAGCGGAATCAAGTTTATTTTTTGATTTTGTTAATCATGGTGGAATAATCTCGGACAAAAAGGTTGCAGACATTTTAAATTAGCATAAACTGGCATAGTTGGTTTTCTTATTTACGCCGCATCAACCTTGAAGGAGACTATAATTATGGCTGTTTGTCTGAGATTGACCTGGTAGTTCTAAGAAAAGGACGGAAGGACGCGCCGGAGTGTAGTTCAATTTTTATTTTGAAATTTTGAATACTTTCATTTTGTAAGAAGGTGCCCATTGATTTCTTTTAAAGGTTTCAGTTTAAAACTTGAAGACCAGAATTTTGTGACGATATGATATAAAATAAAAATGTAAAAGGATTGATTATAAGCCTTCATCTTTTGAACCTTTAGCTTTAGGGTAACCCCACACACTACTGGACCTAGTTGTTTTGGATCGATTGTTACACTGATCTTAATATCCTACTGAAAGATATACTTTTAAGGCTTGTTTTATATTTCCCAATGAAAATATATTTCCCAATGAATGGACTTCTGTACATGCTTTATAAAGGTTTTATAACAAAATTAAGTCTATTTTGTGAATCCTGGTTTTGTAACTATTAAGGAACGCCTTATAAAAATAGTTTATTGGTGACCTCATTGATGAGGCTCTCTCAACAAATGAAGGATATTTTTTATTTAGTTTAAAAAACATTATGTTTCGAGTTAGCTGTACAGTGGAAAGGTTCTCTAAAGCGGGCATCATTGGTGCGAAAAGAAGTGTCAGTCTTATAGAGGTGTCCGCTTGCTTTATAGAGGTTGAAATGGCCTGAAATCACTCCGTTTGTTCCAAAGAATAGTGACCTGTTGTCCGTTATATAGAGATGCTTTAGAACATCTCCGCTTTATAGACATTTCACTGTGTTATCTTGAGATTTTTGAGTAGCAAAGGGTTTAAATAAAATTCGGGTTGAATTAGAATGAGACTTAAGAAATAAATAATGATGTCTTTTTTTAAATATTTGAGTGACTGTCTATCTTTTTGTCGTTCACATTGTGACAATAATTTTAAAGATTTGAGATTTAATTTAATTCGAGGTTTGTGATTTGATTTGTGGTAAAAAGGTCGAATATGAGTTTAAAAAAAAATAAAAGCAACCAATCAGATTTGAGTATTTTTACTCACATTCGCTATTCTGACTTTTATAGGTATTTCCTTCTTCAGGTGTTCACTGTACTTTACCTTGTAGCTATACGTCCATTACATCAAATGCCAACCAGAATTAAATATTGAGCTGCCCTCCATCGCCCATTGTTGGTGCTGTCGCTAATGACCGACGGGCGGTGCTCCTAAAACTTGCTTTATAGTGTGACGTAACTAAATGATTCTTCTTGACTCTCGGGGGCTATTCCTTTAAAAATATGAATAAAATAATGGTTCCATATCAAAAGGTACATAAAATTGATTAGGCTTTTCCAGAAAAAATTCATATTGCCACTTTTGAGGATGTCGATTTTTCTTAACACCAACCCCCTGGATATCCGTACCGAAAATTTTGAACCCCAACCCCCTGGATATCCTTGGTCTTCAGATTCTTACCCCTGAATATCCTAGGATATTGAAAAATTTGAACCCCCACCCCCTGGATATCCTTGGTCTTCAGATTCTTACCCCCTGGATATCCTAGTATATTGAAAATTTCGGACCCCCTGGCTATCCTATCCTCATCAACAGGGGGGGGGGGGGGGGCACGGACTTTATCTGGAAAAGCCCATTGAACAACATCGATTTTTTTTACAGAAGAACCTCTCTGACATTATTTGGTTTCAGCTCCTAGTGATGTCTGTTGTCAGGAGTTGGTCATAGTGTTGATGTAAGCAGTACAGTGTAGTGTTTTGTTGACTAATAATAAATCTCTCCATCAACACAATATAAACAATCTTTTGTTGTCTTTTTTTTTTAATTTAAACTAGCGCTGTTTTTTTCTACTTTCTTGAACTAACAAATTATTTTGTACGAGATTGGAGAGCTTGGATTTTAGACTTTATTTGTGTGGGGTTTGTTCATTTTGAAAGCTGAGATGTTTCTTTGCTTTGATCCCTTTGTGCTTGGTCAAAAAGTGTTCTAGGTGGCCAAATGATTTGGTGATTCTAATGAAGTTTTTGACATTATCATTTTATTTGTTACACGTTTATACATACAATCACGGTCAAAAGGTCTGTAGACTTTTTTTTAGAAATATGCTCCTTTCCTTCAAGGTTGATGTAAATAAGGTCAGCTATTGCTACCATATGCCATCAGACCACTTTCAAAAGCATTGAGTGGATAGTTATACTGTGTTTTGGTGATTTTCTGCTATTTAAAAAAAGTCTACAACCTTATTATGTCCATCGTTGCAGCAATAGCGAGGTTACGCAAGGAGCTATTTATGACCTTAAACCTTAATTCAGCCTGTACATAGATTTTTGTTTACAAGTTTTGCTTAGACGAATTATGTAAAGGTTGACTCAAACGCGTCTAAGGTCCTAAATAGCTTGTCTTACCTACTGTCCAGCAGCCGCGCAACGTTGTTTTAACATTGTTTCAACATCCCAATAACGTTCTGTCGTTAAAACAACGTTGTTTAGACGCTAAAACAATGTTGAATAGACGTTAAAACAACGTTGTTTAGACGTTAAAACGATGTTGAATGTTCTGTTCCTGCTGGATGGGTTTCAGTGTTGGGTAACTCGTTTGGCCTCACTGTTTAGCTTAAGGGTAGGCTTTTCAGACTTTGACAAAGAATTTTACAAAAGGCGAAAATTACACTTGCAATTATCACAGTGATTGGCTTTTATGGTGTAGGCTTTCTAAAGTTTTGAAAATGCAATTAAAAGTGTTTTAAAATTTACGCTTTGAAAAAGTGTACTGATGTCTTTAAAGAAAAAACTTCATAACAAAAAAAATGTTACAACCAGTTTTTCCTGTCTTAAAATGAGTTACATTTTACCAGAGAAGAAGCCAAATGACACAAACATGTTAAATGTCAAGACTTTGACAGACTTTGTCATTTTTTCTTAAAGAGTGATTGACTAGATTCCGTTAGATTGTCAGCCTTGTGTTTGCTTTTGGAATCCTGTGAAATATTTTTTACTCTTGAAACTTTTTCATAAAAGTTCTTATTATTAGTCACAATTTCATAAACCTTAGTCTCGAATGTGTTATCTGGAAATTGAACTTGGATTTACCCTACTCTCCAGTAGGTCAGTAGATGCATGACGTCGGAATAGGTGTATTTACGGCGTCTGTCAAAAGATCGTTAGTCGCCAATTCTTTCTTTAATTTGGACGTCCCAACGTAATTTGGACGTCCCAACGTAATGTGAACGTCCCAACGTAATGTGAACGTCCCAACGTAATGTGAACGTCCCAACGTAATTTGGACGTCCCAACGTAATGTGAACGTCCCAACGTAATTTGGACGTCCCAACGTAATTTGGACGTCCCAACGTAATTTGGACGTCCTAACGTAATGTGAACGTACTACTGCGTCTACTGGTTCATATTATTCTGACTTGAATTTGAATTCTAACCTCGCTTTCCCCTTGTCTCTTTAAAAACCACTTTTGTCGCGAAGGCTAATTGTCTTTTTTTCGGGTTTCTTATCTTGAGATGGGAATTGCATTGTGTTATTCCTATTTGTTATTTTAAAATCTTTAAATGTTCACTTTTTCCTTTAACAGGCGGGTCTTGCTGCATCCATGGGTGGAGAGTTCAGTACGCCCTCTACCACCGCCCGCTCTTCGGTTGGTGAAGCTACGGACGATGAAAATGTTGGCACATTGGAAGAGTTACAAGACCGAGTTATACAACTCGAACAAGAGTTACTCGATGTTCAAGAACGTTACGAAGAAGAACTCGAGATGGAGAAGGTGCGTCCTAATTCTATTTCACGTCCTCTAGACTGATATCCAGGCCATTTTGGAAAATGTATTCTTGTGATACCCAGCAGATACAAGACAAATGTTTGAAAAGACATTGACAGAATGTTGAAACAACGTCTTGTGTCTGTTGAGAGGATTCGGAGGGACTTTTCTTCGTGAGTGTTTTTCGTAGTTTGCAGTGCATTGCATGACCTCAACAGTACAGTTTGCATAAGACTTAATCGATTGAGCAAGTGTAAAGACATCTAATTTTTGAATAGATTGTATATGCTTTGAAGAGAATGGCGGTCGTTTAGTCTCCTCCCACCACTGACGAAGTTGATGGCTATCTTTGATTGTTAGTTCAAACTTTCGGTTAAGAAAAACCAATTGTTACGTGTGTTCTTATAGCTAGAGGTTACTAATAAGATGTAAGAACAATATAGGAACATTTATCAGCTAACAATAAGTTAAGGGTGTTTTTAGAAGTAGACATACCATTTTTCCTGAGATTTTCACATTTTAAAAGTTATTTTCTGTTTAATATAAAAAGAACAAAATTTTTAAGTATAAATTAAGAACATTTTTTTTAAACACTCTAAGAAGAATTCTCTTTGTTGTTGTTGTTATAAGAATTGCAAAGGCTTATTAGTCATTTGGACGAGGGAGTTCGTGTCGTATATACACCTGATTAGCAGTGGCAATGGCATGAGGTTATTTGGACCGTTGGTTGTATGGAGTCTTCACGATGTTCAGTTTTCCTGAATGAGTTGCAGTTTGACCGGGTGAGGTCCTGGACCTGCAAATTTGAGACCCACTCAAGTTTTCCCTAGTAAAGTCTCTTAAACATGTTTGGAGAACGAAGCTTCGAGCCAAAAATTTGACTTTTTTTATTCAAGCGATTTTTGTACTAAAGAACGGCGTTGTGATGAATGAATTATATGAGGTTGATAGGGTGTGTTTATCATTTATAGCAACAAATCTTTATTTCGGTTATTAAATAATTTCAGCGCTGTGATTTGATGACATTTCTTTGTACCACTTAGTGTGGCTTTTTTTGTTTCAAAATCGAAGAATTTTGTTCATTGATAATTGATGTTGTTGACTTGATTTCACCCCTTGAAAACAGGGCTGTTCAAATGGACGTTATTATTATCCCCCCGACACTAAAAGAAATTCTGTTAGTTAGTAATCTGTCTCTAACAAAAAAACTATAATTGAAGATAAAAATCCTAAACTTACTTCTTCTCTATAAAGAAGTGGCAAAAAGATAAATTGCAAGCTCTCAACAAACACAAGACGAGAATTGTTTTAGCATCCATGTGGCGTCCATCTGATGTTAAAAGACGTCTTTTGGCCGTCAAACTGACGCTATATGCTTGCTAGGCTTATCCGGGGATATCCAGGGGGTTTTCAGCACTTATAAGAAAAATCGACATCCTCAATAAGGACGGATTTTTTCCTGGAAAATCCATTCGAGATTGGATCAATTTTCAAGATTTCTTTTTTCTTAATGATGTCGCTCGCTACTGTAGGTCACTAACTTTTTTACTAACTAATTCTTTTTATGAATAAAAATATGCCATGAATTATTTAGTCACCTTTCCCATTAAACTACGGCTACTTTTCATAAAAACTCTCTTCGAAAACAAGGAGTATATTTGAAATTATGCTTTAAATTCTTGAAATTTGACATCGTGACAGCTAGCTTTTATATGTATAATATATACAGTAGGTTGAAAAATATCATACAGTTAAATTTGGATGTTTAACAGTCAATTTTTGAACTTCGATTTTTGGTCGTTATTCTTCTACGTTGAAATTGTTGATTCTTTAAATTTAATACCGGGTGTCCCAGAAAAAAGTTTCGGTGTTTTGCGGCCTCCTGGAGCCGAAAGAATTGTTTTTTGATTAATATT
>JAUJPO010041179.1:0-18275 GCA_032270745.1 Tiaropsis multicirrata
AACAAACCCTTCACTGACCCCCCCCCCCCCTTCACTGTCCACCCTTCCAGCAGATATATTGCGTTTTTTTCAACGTTCTTTCAACGTCCAAATAACTTTCTGACGTTAGCACAACGTTATCGAAGATTCCAACATCCCAACCTGATCTTCGTTGTCTATTCTCTCAGCCTAAAACCTTATTACTTACAGGCTACAGTATACACGCTTTTTTATAAGAACATTAAAATTCGAAGAAGCTTTCGAATTTTCTTAGCTATTTTGGTTTCAAGCCTTAAAATGTTCTCAAAATGTTCTTAATTAATTCATGTGTACATAAAAAATGTTCTTATTTCTATATTCTTGATTCTCCAAAGCCTCCAAATGTTCTTAACATGTTCTCATAAAAAAACGTGTAGTCGTCTGTCCTTTGGTTGGAGAAATGACTGCTTAATCGTGGATTAAGTAAGCATGTAAATATACAGACGGCGCGCCATCTACCATAACCACGCAATGTCACATTATGCTTTATTTAGCGGTCAACAATTAAGTTAACTACAAATTGTATAATTTAATTGTGACAAATTTACCGCTTATGAAAAGTGTTTGAGGAATAACAATATCAATAATAGTACCAATAAGTTTTAGACATTTCATTTGCTGCTATCAAGAATGTACATTTGAAGTACAAGCTCGACAGACAAAAAAAATAGTCTAGAACGTTTTATGTTAAGACATCCCTGTCTCAGTTGGCCAACGGAAAATTTATTTTGTTGACCAACCTTAAAAAATGCTTCGTTTCTTCGGACGGGTGACCTAAAACAATTTCTCACCCGACCGGTAACGCGGAAACGAACTTTTTTTAGGGTTGACCTCAGTAGGGTAGGTGTGTCCCACCGGGTCTATGCCCGGTAGGCACACAGTGTTGTTTCAACATCAACGTCAAAATAACGTCTTCTGGCGTTGAAACAATGTTGTTTGCGTGGACTGTTGGTTGATGAGAGTGTGTCAAGTGTTGAATCAAATCTTTTTAGTAATTTCTTTTGAAACATTTATTTTAATAAAACTAAAAACTATATTTACGCAGTGGTGGATGTCAGAAAGTTCTCAAAAGTTTTGAGGGAAAGTGCGTATTGCTTTCGATCATATTCCTCATTTGAAAGTCAACACTCTTCTGTCAACAATTTTGAGTACCTTCTGTATCCGCCTCTCATTACTTACGTGGAACTCTGTGTATGATTTGCCATACAATATAATTGGTACATCAACAGTAAACGTATTGTGCAAATTATCATATTCCGATTCAAATTCTTCCTCTAAACACCAGAGCTGCTGAACAATGACCAGTAACAAAACAATCCGATGAAATAACCTCTTAATAGTCATGTCTGTTTTTGGTTATTTTAAAAGCCAAAAGCAAACAAAAACAAGTTATTGATAAAAACAACAAACCTAGGAAATCCAGATTTGTAATATGTGTTGGGTCTCCAGATAAAAATGAAATGTTTTTTTCCCTTGACAAGGTTTGTTTCGGTTAGCTTCAATATTCTACAAATTAGCTTGCAAAAACGTAATTATATGATGGTTGGTTAGAAGAAACCAGGGTTGC
Source organism: Tiaropsis multicirrata (assembly GCA_032270745.1). Lineage (NCBI taxonomy): Eukaryota > Metazoa > Cnidaria > Hydrozoa > Leptothecata > Tiaropsidae > Tiaropsis > Tiaropsis multicirrata. The sequence continues at coordinate 1,586 of JAUJPO010041179.1, forward strand.
CTTGCTTCTCTTTACTGGTTTCCTTAGTTGAAAATTCTGTTGTTTGCTTTATAAATGTTTGTAGTCTATGGTTATTTAACAGGTGGATGGATTTAATAGAATTGAACCCAATACCTCGTCTGACTGACTTCACTTTAAGTGCACTGATTTGAGATGTCTCTTTCTTCGTAGTGACCAGTTTGTATAATTTTTGCTTCTCTTTAAACTGTTTATACCAAGACTACATCTCTACAGTCATCAAGTAAAAGAAAAAAGTATATAGAAAAGTAAAAAATCATTAGAAATACTTCCCGTCTTAGTTTTACTGAAAGACTTAAACTTAAAGCAACCCAGTTGATAGAACCTAAATTACAAAGCGCTTATTATATATAATGCATCATATGTTAAAGATTGTCTTCACCAAAAGACAACAATAAATTTACTAGTAGCCATTTATCAGAACACGGAACTCATAAAAGTCAAAACAATAATTTTGCGAATGACAAATTAATGTAAACTATTGTATAGGGCTTATAATACACTGACGTTTCGATAGCTTTATGTCCAATCTCTGACTTTGATGCCTTCTTTCGCACTTATTAAACGTCGATGCAAGCCTTAATATCATCAGAGGGTATTGCGATATATGATTATGTAATTGCTTAGGTATCATTGATATAATAAACAAGTTTTGTCTTCTCAAAAACAAAACGACACTAGATAGAGGTTCGTCTGTTTTGCAAACTGCATGTACAATGTTTTTACTGATACATGGAAGACACATCACTGTATAATATTTGAAATAAAATGATTTTGTGATAGGAATAACCCAAAAATCCCTAGGATCGGATAACGATAGAGGTTATCAGCAATAGAGGAGAGTCTCGGAGAGGGGAAGGGACACTAAAGGTAAGTGACCTACCATAGGGTCATATAGGGAGAAATGATCAAAAAATGGTTTTTGAACCAAAATTTTTGTCCAAATGTTAGCTGTAGTTTTGAGATCGAGTGAAATAAGTTTTCTGCGTCCTCTAACTTTGAGGAAAGCAAACTTATTTCCCTAAAAAGACGGGAAACAGTAAAGCACCCTGCAAACTGTATCCTGTTTTCTGGGTTGGATTTGAGCGTTCCAGGGAATCGTTCATTGAAAAAACGGTTCCTATAGTCGTGTCCTACGGGTCAAATGGGAAAAACGTCGCAAATCAACCGCGTATATTGTATCGCCTAAAGCATAAGACCTCTCAATTCAAATCATACAAGAAATGACATGTGAAAAAGTTACCTTGACATCCAGCCACTCACTGTAGACATGTAAAAACAGCAAAGCACCAAAAGTATCTAACTTTTTTAGCAAAATATTTTTAATAACCTCAAAAATGAGTTTTCAACAAGTTTGAGGTAAGTGGATCCTCAAACTCCTTAAATACAAACTGGGATAATCTATTGAGATTATTACCTCAAAGGAAAACGAACCGGAGAGTATTGAATCGATTTATCAAAATAAGTCTTTCCCATCCATAGATCCGCTGTTGAAGATATCGATTTCCTGCCTGAGGGGTTCTTTCATAAAATGCAGCGGATTCCCGACGAGGGGTATACTAACTCTTAGAAAATGAGTAGATATGCCCAAGGGGATAACGCAAAAATTTCTAGAAGACAAGTTGGAACCCAAAGGGGTAGAGAATAAAACTGACCTATGCCTCCTAGAGAATGTTAATGTAACTAAATGTAACTTAATGCAACTATTTTATGGAAAACTAAATTAACTATGTATTAATATTAATATACAGAGAACAATGGTGAAAGAGGGCTTGAGAATATCTGATGACCCGCTAATGGATTGCTTTTCCCTTTTTTTCCTATTTCTTATATCATATCGAATTTGGAACTCTTTATCAAAATGTTGGTATCGATCACTAGAAAGTCCAATACATACATGATACATGTCTTATCTTAAAAACAAGTCGGGACAAAAGGTTGCAGACCTAGCTAAAGCCACACAGCCACACAGCATCAATGTTCCTTTAACATCACTCGATGAGGCTCTGGAAAGTGGTCTGTTAGCTCTGAGATACCAAGAAGCACATGAAGGAAAAACATGAAAAAGCATTTGAAATAAGTAGTGTGTCTGTTGTTCGAAAAGAAACAAACAATCGAAGAAAAAGCAAGTCAATTTCATATATTTCAGCTAGATACATGATACATGATGATTCAAAAATCAAAACTCAAGTCTTCTTTACAGCAACGTATTTGTACAAACGAAACTATTCCACAGATCGCATAGTTTAATGTCACGCGAAAACTTTGTTAAAATTCTATCACATTTTACTAATATTCATTATTCACAGATAGTTCAATTATGCAAATAATATATCGTCATCCAGAAACTGCCTTGTCCTTATCACCTATTAGTATTATTTTCACTTTCCATATTTTTGTTTTTGTAATGCCCCTGAGCTAATTTGGATGAAAGTCAAATTTCTCAAATCCACTGGGTTGTGTGAAAATGATAATGTTTTAATTTAACTAAGTTCCTAAGCAACCCGAGAATTTCTTTTACTTGGGAGAACTTTAACACCCCTTTCTCTGTGCTCCAGTGGGTACCTAAAGCTCAATGGGGTGAAAGTCAAATTTTTCAAACCCACTGGGTTGTGTGAAAATGGTAATGTTTTTCTAGTGAGGTCATTAACATCTATTGTTCTTTCATCATATTTTCAGTGGGGTTGCTTTTTGTAATTTTTTGTTTACCACTGGCGTGAGATATAATATCCGATATTCTACTGGAGCGATCTTTCAACAGGGGGGACCAGTGGGGTGGATCTAAGTGTATCACTAACACAGGGGTTGAGAAGGTTGTAAGACCCAATGAGGATGGCCACCGCAATAAACAAAAAGCGCTGTATAGCTGTCTCATCTTAAATAGATGAAAATTCGATTCATCATTAAGAAGCTCTGTCAGATTGTTAACAGATAGTTTGATTATTAAACACAGTCCCACTAAATTAGTAGCAAAAAGAAATATCAAATGAATTTTCAACAACTGTCACTCGCAGAGCTAAGGGGTCACTCATAGAGCTATGGATCCTTAAAACCCACTTCAAAGCTGTTGAATATTCCGGCATGGTAATGGCGGCTAGAGTGAAGCCAGCCCTTCCTTACAATGCATTTTTACGACCGGTGTAACAGAAAATAAGTACTCTCCGGAAAAAAGTTCTCCCGGAGTACTGTTTTCATAGGAAATAGGTACCCCCTCTTGGAAATTTGTACTACCAACATGAGTATTACTTATTTCCTATGGAAAAATGTACATCTTGAAAAAAGAAATACTCTCCACTGCATTTTTCAATAAATGTTTTTTTAGAACTAGAAGCAGAAATTCGGTTGTTTTGAAAATGTGTTTTTGACCTCGCGGGTGTGATACGCTGGATCTCCTTTATGGAATCCCTTGAAAAAGTGTGTTCAATTTAGGCGAAGATCTGCCATGTTGTTTTCAATTTCTGCAGAGTTTCCTCTTCTGAAAATGGAAAGCAACATGGCTGACTCGCAGTAAATCCGACTTCTCTTCATATTGAAAACAGTGAGAAGCCTGATCCAGTGGATTAAGATGATCAATATGTGACACTTTATTTTTACCATCATGGAAAGTAGATTTAAAAGCAGTCGAGTTGTTTATTTGAGATAGAAAACCTCCTTCTGCTAGATTGATAGCAAGATATCAAGGCCGTAAAAAGCGAAACTTGAAGAAAGCTTGTAAACACTTCTCAATGTCTCAATGCCAATGGAAATTTGACTGATTTCGTCAAAAATACCAGAAGAGTTATTTTTGAAAATGAGCAGTACAGTTTACAGTTAGTACCTTTATGTTTTCTTTTGATCTTACAGTGCCTATTTCCTGGGTATTTATAACCCTAGGGAGTACTTTTTTCCCGAGGGGGGTACTTTATTTTCTAGGATAGATGTACTCCCGGGAGTACTTTTTTCCCAGGAAATATGTACTGGGGAGTACTAATATCCGGGAAGTACTTTTTCGAGGAGTACTTTTTTCCTGTGACACCGGCAAAATTCATCATCAGCATCATCATCATCAGATGATCTTATTTTGGCACCCGGTCAACGAATTTGGCCGACCCAAGCATATAATTCATCTTCAAATTTGAGACCACGTCGTTCTTTAGTACAAAAGTCTCTTAAAATCGCTTGAATAAAAGAGACCAATTTTATCTCGATGCTCTGTGCTCCAAACTTGTTTAAGAGACTTTACTACGGTAAACTTGAAATGGCTCAAATTGGCAGCTTCACAACCTCCAAGACCAAGAAAATACCATTTCGCCGGTCTAGCAGTGGGTCTGTTTGAAAAATGGTCGTTTCCGACACTAAAAAGTAAAAATTGCTCTATGTCACTTTGATATTTACCTTTCGTTTCTTTAGTATCATCCTGGTTTCTACCACACATTAATTGCTTTTCGTGACAGACATTATTAGTGTCGGACGGAAAATGACTATTTTTCAAACAAACCCAAGTATAGACAGCAAAAATGCAACGATATAGCATATCATAGCATATACTTCGGCACATCATCCAGTTTCGTCATCAACATCACCATCATCATCAATAAATATACCTCTAATCATCAACAAACGAAAAGAAAGATTAAATCAATTAGGGTTGTAGTTTTTTTCATCATCATTTGCTCCCCTGCCCCCTATTCTTATTTTGATCATAAGCAATGAAACATATAAGCACACCTAACCACCTCATGGATTGGAGGGGGTGGCATTCAAAAAGAAAGTCTGCTTTATGAATAAGGTATAGTCTAAACATGATTTTCATGCAGAAAATATGTAGTTTGCTTTTTCAATCTCCAAACAACAACAATTCAATAGTTGGGGTGATCTACTCTTAAACTGTCATTCTTAGGTAGAATGTAAACATTTCTTACATAAAATATCATATGCTAGCGTCAGCGTGTGGCCTCATTTTCTTTGGTTTATTTTATCAAGATATAGTGGTCAAAATGAATGTCTTATCGCCATTTCATTTGCTTTTTATATAACTTTTCGTAGCCTAACTTTCGAATTATTTTTTTCTTACATTGATTATATGTTTGAAACCGCAAACGTTTCGCCTCTTTTCGTTTATTTTTTTTTCTTCTGATCTTTTATACTTCATATCTAGTAGGGTCGTGCAGGTCATCATCAGCTTCCCAACAGAAACGGTACGTTGTTTCAACATTGTTTCAACGTACAAATAACGTTCTGACGTTAAAACAACGTTGTTTCAAAGTTGGAGCAACGTTTCTAGTCTGCTGGGTTGCTCTTTTTCCAAAGTTTCTCTATCCATTCGCATTCAAAATTAGCTTTTACCGCATATTTCGTCTTTCTGATATTAGTGGTTTAAAAACAATAAAGCTGATGCTAGATTCAACTACCGTATTTCCTCTATTTAGCGCCGCCCTCTGAAGAGCGCCGCACCTAAATTTTGAAATTTTAAAAGAGCGCCTATCACTCTAATAAGCACCGCCCTCTAAAGACCGCCGCACCTCTGAAAGCGGCGCTTTTTGGAAAGAACAGATCAGTCTATTTTTTTTTAATTCTATAGTTTTTTTGTCACTAGATTCTTCCACATCTAATTCTAAATACGTCAAGAACTTAAGTGTGGTATGTTTTGGGTTGAAACCTACATAATTATTTCGGGAAAAATGCTTGTTTCTTTGATTTCTCAGGCCTTTATAAAGTAGGAAATTAAAGATTTGAAAAGAGCGCCGCCCTCTAATAAGCGCCGCCCTCTAAAGAGTGCCGCATCTAAAATCTCGAAAAAAGAGCACTGCGGCGCCTATTTGAGGAAATATGGTATTATTGAGGCATTTAAAAATACAAAAACAAAGAATAAACGTGAAATTTCTTGGAAAATTCATGGAATTTCTGAAGGGTTCTGGGATACTGTATTGAATTTAGCTATTTCCGAGGCAGAAAAAATTCTGGAATGGCCCATTTTAATTTTGTGACTTTTTTCAAGACTTTTTTTGTCTAAACTTCCACTTTGCAACTTGCAACATTTTATTTTTGTGGCAAGCTCAAAATCCATTTTTCACGGCATTTTGATTTTGTAGATTTTTAAAACTTGACCGCAAAACCCCAAAATTTTCATGCAAGGAAATACATTCAATATCAAAACACTTGGTGCTGTGATTCACTTGGTATGTGAAAATACTTTAGCCCGGGTCAACCCATACCTTGTGAGGGGAATTGGGCATTGGGTAGTAGTCAAGTTAAGGAGCTTGGCGAATAGTAAAAAATATAATGGCGCTTAGCTAACTGCTCCTTTAATAAGTAAAAGAAAATAACAAAAAAGAAATTCCACTTATCATCCAAAATATTTGAAGCATATATAAAACAACAATTTCTTTCTCACACTGAAGTGGCCTATTCTGTACCGAGAACTCTCTTACCTCATCCAAAACAACAAATATCTTCTCGTCCCTTAGCAAGATGGAAAAACACTCTATCAAGTTGTGTGGAAACAAAACAGCTGGGTTTCTGAGTCTGAACTGCAATACTACACAGAACAAATCAGAAAGTTTAACAACAAAGAGGTAACAAATGACTTGAAAATTCTTCAATTGACACCAAAAAAGGAAGAAAAAAAAGAAAAAGTTTGTTCACCAAAGCAAAAAGAGAATGATTGTAAAACAAAAGAAAACAGAAAACAAGGTATGAGTATTTCTTATTCAGCTATCCATGTCTTACTGGAAGTAAATTTTACAGTTCCTGAACTTTTTACACTAAAAATGATGGGTTAAAAGTTGCAAAAAATCTTAAAAGCTTGCGTATGGTTTAATTTATTATAAAGAACTTGAGTTTTGTGGAAGTTAATTTCTAGATGGGTTTTTTGACAGCATTTTGTTTTACATTATTATTGAAATTCTTTTTTCAAAGATGCTATATTAAGACGTTCACAATCAACCACTGGTGATATCAAAAGACATGAAGATAGTAAGTTGATCATAATACATACAGTAGATGAAGTCTCCACTAACTTTAAGATAATAAGAGCCCATTTAATCGAATGAAAAATAACCTACCTATCTATACATAATAACGTAATTGTCCATTAGAATAAACTAATATTTTTTAGAATAAACTTGGCTTCCTTTTTTTTGTGTGTGATTAAATTGTTAAATCTCTCTGAAACCATTGCAATTGACAAAAAGGGAGCTTCCACCACATATTTTTTCCATCTTCAAACTCCTTTAATTGTTTCATCGGGGAGATAATTGCTAGCTATTTGTCTTTTTAAATTAAAATCTAAATGAGTTTAATTAGATACTAATAGAAATGATTTTTTTCATAAGAAACCATAATTATATGAGAACACTTTTAAAAATAATTTGATGTAAATTATGCATAATGATTGGTTAAAAGGGCATAAATGAAAAAATAAATAAAATTATTAATTTATGCCCTATTTATTGCATTTTTTAAGTCCTGGCCAACATCAAAACTCCAGATTTTCTCAAAGATGAAAAGAAGAAGAAGATCATCGATGAGGCTTTGATTACATTTAAATCAAAATATTGCAATCCTCCGAAAAAAGATGACCTAAAAGAAGTCAAGGCAGAGTTCGAAATCATTTTAAAAACCTTGAAAGTTTCCTTCAAACAAAACTTTTTGGAATGTAAGAACACAGAATACACCGGTTCAACTTACGAAGGTTTGAAAATATCAGGAGATGGCCTTGAATTTGACGTCATGTTTTTGTTTGAAGGGGGAGAAGACCTCAAAGTTTTGCCAATTCCTGACGAAGATGGATTTGCGCATTTGGCCTTAATAGATAAGGATATTGCCAAAGATAATGCAATCACCAAATCAGCTAGTGATGGTATCATTCTATCACAAAAACTGAAAAATAAATTCAAAGGAGTACTGCAGAATTTCATAAATAATTATCCTCAGTATAAAGATCTTGTAACAATGAAAGAACATGGTCCAGCTATCCAGTTTGACGTGAAACGAAACAAGGGTGACAAAGATCTTTGGTACAGTGTTGATTTGTTGCCATCATTTGAAGTCTCAGTTGGAAATGGTATGTTCACCAATCTTATGCTACTACTTTTGACTGTTGCTACCCTAAACCACAAGTTATGCAGGCGAAATTTCATCAAAGTTTTCAAAATTTGCATAAAATTTATCGTAGCTTTTTTATTTTAGCATTTTTTTCACAAGCGCTTTAATTTTGGTCGCCATTGGAGCACCAAGTGTGTTGATAAAAGGGTGCTTTGCAAGGTTTACTTTATGAATTGTCGTCAAGAAAAATTAATTTTGTGTTTGTTTATTGGACTTTTAACATTCTTTGTCAAATTAAACTTAAAGCTAATTTGAACCTATATTCTTGCATTTATAGAGAAACATATTTATGTACCAAAGGAGATTGGAAAGGATTTGAATAGTTGGCGAAGATCATTCTCTAAGGAAGAAAAGTCTCTTCTAGGTGATATTGATTCTGGGAACAAGAACCGAAGAGAAGTTGCTCGTACACTTAAAGCAATGTTTAAAAAAGAATTGAAAAATGTTCCATCGTATGCAATAAAAACAACCTTGCTTCATGTATGTTACGGTCAATCGCTAATTGATGAAGAATCATGGAAACCGCAAGAGTACACTAACCGTGTTTTTGACATGCTTGCATTGCTTGAAGGTTACTTTAAAGAAAAATGGCTGCCAAATTTTTTCCTACCATCGCAAAATTTGCTCAGAAGCTTCAATGATAAAAATCTAGAAAATATTGAGAACCGTTTGAAAGGATTTCGAAGCAGTGAATTTAAATTCTTAACCATCATAAAAGCAGATGGTGATCTAGTTTAAATTTCTTTTCACAAAAGAACCCCATAGATGTTAAGAACCTTTGAAAGGTTATCATCTTGATCTAATGTTAAAATAATTATATGTAATGCTATCAATCTGCCAGTTTATTTAAGATTTAATTACTGTTTGTTTCATTTTCTATTTCAATTGTAAATCAACAACTTATAAATCAATATCAATCCTATACTCTGTTTACATGTCATTTAATGGCATCGCAGGTCTTCATGATATTTTTCATTTTTACTATAATATTTTATTTTCATTGCCTAGATTTCGTTTTCAATGTCTCTACTTTGGTGACCATTTTCAATTAGCTGGGTTTTTCCATCGATTTTCATTCAGGGAGATTTGTTGGAGTTTATGTGATCCAGATCCTATTGGGTTGAATTATCACTCACCCTTAAAAAATTTATCACCCTTGGTCTTAAATTATTGGCAGAAATCTGCAATTCAGTCTCCCTTAGGGTTTCTCAATTCATTAAACTTTCTAATTTTTATCTTCAACTCCAAGGTTCAAGATCCAAGGGGTTGGATGGCACATACCCCGTTATCTCCTTAACTCTGGGATTATTTCACGTTTCAAGTTCTGCATTCAATTTGTTGGTAATTAGGGGAAACTTCAATTTTAATTTTGAGTAACTGAAAATTATGTTATTGTATGCATTGTTCATTTTTCAGTTATAAACAAAAAGAATGCAAATAAAATAGAAACAACCAAAAACATAAAATGAAGACTGTAAATGAAGAACCTAGAAAGCAGAGACAACCAAGAGACAAATTGATGTCACAAGAACACATTCAGAAACATAAAAACAACAAACAACCTGAGCAGTATTGCAAAAAGCATGACAAAGAAGATGAAACACTAAACAAAGCGAATATTGGTGAGTTATATTCACCCATAACTTTTTGTTCGGCTCCAACAAATGAGACCTACGGCCTACATAAGATAATATAAGATTTTTAATAAAAAGTTTTGAGACTCGTCGAAAATTATTGTTATGTAAGGCAACCGTTTTATATCAATGACATAAAAATGCTGTTCCGCGAACTTTGCCATCAGTATATGGTTATATGGTATATAGTTCAAATGATGATAATGGGTATTATGGATTTTGTAATTGGATGTAATATGTTTTTAATAATAGTGGTGATGGCCGTTATAATAATTGGATGATCAAGTCAAGGGTCAATGATTGTGTGTTTCGTTGTGGTGTCTTGGTAGTGAGTTATTGGAAGTATAAAAAGTCAAAACTGTGATGGAAAAGGATACTTTGGAAAATGGAGAAACTGCGGTAACAATTAGTAGAAATCTGATTTGAAGGGCTACATTCCTAAAAACTTACGTTAGATTGTGCATCATAATGAAGAGTGTGAAGTTCTGATACTGGAGCTGTCTTTTTGAGAAAGGTTTTCTTCTCGAACTGGCTCGTAACTTTTTTTTAATCAACCATCAGCTCCAAGAACCAATAAGACCTTTGATTTTTAATGAAAAGGTTTGAGGAAAGATACACATTGAAGTATTGAAGGACTATCTTGACCACTATTCAAACAAGGGACTTTGAAAAGTTATTCACCTGCGAATCATTAAACGTTAATTTTTAGAACTCATTAACACACATTCCTCATTGCATCTTTCTTTAAAAGGACTCATTCTGAAGGTATTTATCTGAAACGTATCCCAAGGGAAGAATTTGTGTAATATGATATCAGTACGTAAGCTTTTTGTGCAAATGATTGTTTCATTGCATTGTTAGGCTTAGATTAATTTTTAGGTTTTTGTTCGAAAGTTATCCAAATAAACGAATTCGTAATGTAATAACAAAACTAATATTTTTTTTCACTTTATTATTTCAGATTATTTCTCTAGTAACAAACCAAAGTGGCATGTAGGAAAACAAGAGATGATGGAGAATTATTACACAGCAATTGGAAAGACACCCAAGGAAGCAATGAAAGATACTGACTCTCATGTTGAACCTTTTGTCAAGTATATTTCTTTGGGTTTATCTAACTCCCGGGGGGTGGGGGTACCTATGAGAAATCGGGAACGGTGACGTGCCGTCGTTTAGGGTACCTTCTTGAAGCTCTGGGCTCTGACATTGTCCCAAATTCATGAAAGTATAATAACTTTCTCAAATAGGGTCGGTTATTTTTAATTTTAGCACTTTAGAAAAACTAAATAAGAATTGTTTTCCTTCTAGTCTCTGTTAGGGATTGTAACACGATCAATTGACAAATTTTGTTTGTGATTTATTTATTTTTCGATTGTGCATATGTTCGGACTGTAAATTAATACAAAATAAATAAAGTCTGGATATGTTAAAAGTAATAAGTAATAAACAATCTTTCTGATGAAATACCAAGACCAAAGTGGACTGATTTTACAAAAAATGCCAAAAAAATGCTAACAGAGTGGACCTAGCAGTGTTTGAGTGAACAAATAAAACAAGGTTGTTATTATGAATTAATCTTAAGTGAGTAATTAATTAATTGGTACGAAATATATAGACTAATCTTAAGCTATAATAGCGTAGATAACACAGAGAGAACATAATATGGAATGATGATAAGATTACAACTGAAGCCTTCCCCTTCTGAGAGATGCAAAAAGTATATTAGTTTGTGTGATTATTCACTCAAATCTTAAACTTTATTTTGAACTTCGTTTTATGATATTTATGGAGAAAGTGAGAATACAAAGGCCAATTTAACGGAGACACAAGTAAAAATAATTGAGTTTATTTGCTAGGTTAGAGGAAGTAAATATGGTCTCCGCCCTAACTTTTACCTAGGCTTAGTGATGCGAGAAACCCCTAAAAAACAAAAAACGAACACAAAGTTGTATAAAAAGTATAAAGATCTGATGAAAATGATTTTGCTTCATATACATGTCTCTATAAACAAGAATAACAAATTGTCCCTTTGAACCGTTTAATCATAAATCATCAGCAATAATACAAAAACAGCCATGATCAACATTTTCCACATGGGTTGTTCCAGTTTCTGACCCGGTGAATTAGTAAGTCCAAATAAAGTATCAAAAACAACAGTATCCTCGTCATAAGTTTTAGAATCCAATCGTTTCCATTCGTCTTTGTCTGCATCGTATTCAAACAAATCTGAGGTATGTGAGAAAGTACCATAGTCATACCGATTAACACCCATGCATTTATCATTAGTGGAGCAATGAACTCTTGCATCTGCAATAAGAGTACTGATACCAGATACATATTTGCATTTAAGAGTAGTTACACTGGATGATCCTAACTTTATGGAGCAAAATGCTCCTCTCGCCCTCCATGAATAAGATTTACCCATAGCATAACCAAGAACTATGCTGTCAAGATATAAAAGAACATAAGGTGTTGTTAACTTCCAATTCCTTCCAAGTGTGACCAAAATCTTTGGTGTAGGTGAATATTGCGTTGCCATAAAATGCCACACATGTACTTGTTTGGTGGTTACCAACGCAAGATAAACCTCTGACTGCATAATTTGTATGAAGTTCTTATCTCCATGTTTTACCATCATCTCTGGAGACAATTATGCTCTCTTTTCTGTTGCGCTTATTAAACCCCAGCAAAGCAAGTTCTAGAGCCTTCCATTCCGTTAAGACATTTCAAAACAGTCAATTCATATATATGATGGTTATCATTAGGAACTGAGTGAATATAAACCAGCGATGAATTATAAAACGTAGGAGAGATCTTGAAAACACGCTCTTGAAATCCATTCAAGCAATTTTCCTGGTCAAAACAATGAAGACCTAATCTCTCCTGATGGTAACTTTCGGAATATCTGCAAAGAACACCTCTATAGATACACAATGTCCAGTTCTGATGTCAAGCCAATGTTTTGGTTGTGAGAACTTGCTCCAGGAATCACCGACGTCTTGTGTAGTGAAAATGGTATTGTATTGTGATTTATGAGGAGCGAAGACGTATGTGCTTTTGACTGACACAAAACTGTATGCCAATACATTGATAAGAAAAGCTTTAAACATTTTTATCATCTTTTCTCAACCTTGCTTCCACTCTTAGTCTAGATTGATGAATAAGCCAGTACAAACTCATAAAGTAAACAATATTTTGTTACGCCTCTTCTACTCTAGTTTATAACGAAAAAAATCTCTTGATTAGTTTTATTATGTTGATTTAAAGCTCAGCTAAGAGAGGTTAATTGTGTGGTTTAAAAAATGTGGGTTGGTAAGCCATGCTCAATGTGTTGTCAACTACCATATCACATAAATAACTACAAATAACCCAGCTAACCAGTTTTCCTTGAGATGACTGAACAGGAAACAATCGCTGGCAGCTGCAAAATTTTCTTTTGTTTGAATTTTTTCATTTTTTATTACATAGTCAGTAAAGACGATTCCTTCGTATATTTGCCATCGCTGGCATTGCTTCTGTTTTAAGTTAGGCATAAGTTACTTTAAGTGACTTTATTTATTAATAACTATTTATACTTAACATATTAAGAATACTTAGCATATTAAAAAGTTTTAAGATCTCATCAGTATCAATGTCATTAGCCCTTGAGCATCAACTTCTCATACTTAGGTCCAACTAAAGTTACTAGCCATGCATCCAATGCAACTCCTTTTGTTACTTAATTTGAGCACTGCATGAGTTCTCGCCGGTATCCTTTGAAAATAATATTTTATATGTTACATGTTTTTCATAGTAAGTTATCTCTTTATTTAAAATATAATCATTCTTAATAGGACGGTGGAATATGGTGGAAATACGGAAACAACATGGCGGGTTAGTTGTCAAAATCATGGGAAGTGCGACTCTTAAAACTAAATTAATAAACTTAAAAGTATTGTTACTATCGCTCTGACGATGCTTTTGATGTACTGAAAAATGAAAATTTTGCTACGATTGATGGTCTGACTACCTAGATCTTTAAGACAGAATGATATTTGGAATATCTTTTATCTTGTTTATGATAAAACTAAAAAGTAGAGGAATTGTTGTTTAAAGCAAAACACCTTATTTTCCACCATTGTGAAATATCGAAGTGCCTGAAATACAATTAATAAAAAAAAGAAAAGATGCTATTTGAAAGCACGCAAAATCTTTGTAAACTTAACATAACAAACTCGTGCGCTACATAAAAAGTTGGGATTTGGTACAGGCTAGATCAATTCGAAAGCACACAAAGAATCATGCGCAAAATAGTAAAAAGTAGAGTTTGGTGCAAGGCTAAGATTTTACATTCCGTAGGGTAAAGGGTCTGAAGGCAAGAAACAAACTGTTCATTTTGTTTACTATATGATTGGTTAAACGACAAACCAACAAAGTTATTACTCAAAAAGGTGACCAAATTTAAACAATAATTTTTTTGTTATTTACACATTTTTAGGTTCGGTGCATGAAGGATTGAAAGTGACGGCCGAGATAGAATATTGCGTCATGTTTATTATGAAAGGAGAAAAATTATTTTATCAAAAATACGGCAAAGAATTTTCTTGCCATTTCAAATTGGTTCAAAACCCGAAGAAACGCCAACGAAGTCTTTTAAACAATTTGTTGACCGCCCATCAAGTGAAAGAGGGTGAAGGGCGGAAGGTGGAGGGTGGAGGACAAGTTAAGGAAGAACTGATTCTCTCCCCTGCGAAAGTTATGCAAAGATTCGAAAGTGTTGTCCATAGATATACTAATTGGTTGAAAGAGCGGAAAAAGAAAACAAAGAGGAAGGAAGGAGAAGAGTGGATTTTAAAAGTGGATGATTATATCGTGAGACGGCATGGGCCTGCTATACAAGTGGATATGATGAGAAAAGGAAAGATTGGTGAAGCAAAAGAAGTGTTGTGGTATCAAGTTGATCTTGTACCTTGTTATGAAATAGGGAAAAAAGATAATGGTAAGATCGGTCGTTTGTCTCAATCAGGTTCTTTCTATTTGTTTGGGGGTAAACATTTCACTTTCTAATTTTTCAAATTTCCAATACTTTGGGTATTAACCTTTTAACAGGTGTTCTGCATTTCCCAAACTTGCTGGTTACACGTGATCACATAACTTCGTCCGTTGCAAAGCATTTCCTCTATAATTCAAACCACCCTCCCCGATTTCTCACGGGGAAGTTTAAGTTTGGATAAAAGAAAAACTTCTGTAATATTTTCAAAATTTAAATTTGAGAAAAATGATTACATTACTTCTCTATCGTTTTATCCAAGTGAAGTTTTTCGGTTGTTCCACAAAAGCGCTTTGAAATTTCAATCATTCTTTTTCAGCACGACTTTTTGTTGCCAAACCTCCAAAAATTTCACCGGAGATAAAAGTAACAGCAGATCAGAAATTCGTCCTGGAAAACTCATGGCGAATGTCTTTTTCACGCGAAGAAAAGAAAAAGTTGAGCAAGTTGGATATAGATCAGGGTTGCCGGCGACAGGTGGTTCGATTTTTAAAGGGAATGACACGATCAGACCCCACGCTGAAAGGGATGACGTCATATTACTGGAAAAATGTATTGTTCCATTTGACAGATGATGAGGCGCGTATATGGGAAAAAGAGAATTTCACGGAGCGCGTTTTCGATATGATTTGGTACATGTCAAGGTTTGTTCACTTTGGGAAATTACCGTTGTATTTCAGCCCTAAAACAAACCTGTTCCAGAACATGGGTGCGAAAACTCGTGAAAGAATTCACAAACGATTATTTTCTTTGTATTCGAATGAGAAGAAATTCGAGCGAGTTTTTAAATCGGTCTCCTCCAAGGAAGCGGAGAAGGAATCAGCAATTGAAGAATCCAAAATGTCCAAAGATGATGACGACAAAGATTATGACGATAATGATTTGGTTGATGATTACAAAGATTATGGCGATAATGATTTGGTTGATTATTACAAAGATTATGACGATAATGATTTGGTTGATGATTGCAAAGATTTTGGCGATAATGATTTGGTTGATGATTACAAAGATTTTGGCGATAATGATTTGGTTGGTGATTACTTCTAAAATTAAAATTTTTTAACCGTTTGTTCTACCTTAAGGGAATTAATTTTGGCGGATACTTATTATGGCGAGTGGGCAAAATCGATTTTTTTTTATTTGGTGAGAACTTATTTTGGCGAGTCACTGATTTTTTTAATTTTGGCGAGAACTTAATTTGACGAATCACGGACTAAAACTAAAACTCTTTTTTTTACTATTTTTTTGCAATTTCGATATAAAAAGAGGTGTGGATTTGGTTAAAGCAATTGTACTTTTATATATCTCCAATAGCTAAGTAAGCAAAATGTAAATAAAAGAATATTGTTATGAATAGAGAAAGATGTGGAGCAAGACACATATCCGTTTTTTCTTATGTCTCTTTCAAAAAATTTATTAAATTCTGCTTGCGTCAGCATGTCTCAGTTCTCAGTTTTTTCACCGTATAATGCTTTTAAAGCCCGTAAATATTAATTTTGGCGAGAAATCATGATTTGGTTGTTGATCGGAATGCGTGGAAAAATGTTTTGAATGGTTTGTAATGATGATATTTATGCTTAATTTATTTTATTTATAATATCTCTATTTATTTAGCGCAGTGATTTCCAAGTTATATATAATATTTTCTAGGCCAGTTCCCTTCTTTGGATGATGGTTCATTCTTCTTCTTCTTCTTCTCCTTCTGGTAAGTATACTTACCAACGGTATTTTCGACACGGTTTTTTTTTAAAGTCGCGGCCTTCAACAGCCATTTACAAAATTCGCGCTTACAAAAATGTGAGAAATTTTGAAATTATGCTTTGCCAAAAGACACGACTTTCCGAAAGGGCCTAAATAGTTAAGCACCCACCCTTAAAAAATCATTGGAAAAAATCTGCAATCCAGTTTCTCTAAGGGTTTCTAA
>JAUJPO010041190.1:0-18269 GCA_032270745.1 Tiaropsis multicirrata
CAATTTTTGAAAAACTGAGAGAAAATGATTTTGTTACAAAGATTTACGTAAAAAAACAGATATAGTCAGCTTCTAAGAGTTCCAAGTCCCCTTAGCCGAAGATTTTGGGAAAATCTTTACATGGTCATGTTCCCAAGAAAAATAGGTTACCTCATTTCTTTTTTTTAAGTCTTCTTTTTTGAGATATGGAATTAAAGGTAAAAAGAAATCATATATTAGCAAATATATGAGCAAATATTTTTAGATTGAGCCAATAAAAAAAAAAATGAGGTAACCTATTTTTCTTTATTATCTTGGGAACATAACCATGTAAAAACTTTTCCAAAAATCTCCGGCTAAGGGGACTTGGACCTCTTAGAAGCTGACTATATCTGTTTTTTACGTAAATCTTTGTAACACAATCATTTTCTCTCCGTTTTTCAAAAATTACCAAAATTAGGCTCATCAGATGTAGAATTCCATAAGCTTTTCATAAATATATACTTTTAATATATAAATGTTACGTCATCACAAGTTATCGATGAAAAGGTCAAAAGCTTCAAATATTGATTCCGAAGGTGATGGATGACATACCTTAAATAAGCGCAGGTTCAAGAGCTACAAATTCTACCGCCGCGATAATTTTTCCTTTCAGCCTAAAATCGTCGAATCATATATTTGTAATTAGTTAGGCCTTTTTTACCGTGGCAAAAATCCTTCTCATATACAGCCCTCGTTTTTTCTTTGCTTCTTTAATTTTTCATATTTTGTAATTTATAAAACATCAAAATATCCCACGCGAAATTATTTTGCCAAGAAGGCGCCATTATAAATGGCTCTAAAAAGAAATAAGATAAGTACCTGTCATCTGATGAAACCAATCCCAGACCTTTAGTCAGAACATTTCCAAAATATATGTCTCATATGTCCGATCAATACAAATATAGGAGGATGTAAAAAAATTATGTCGCCAATAAAGAATGTGCTTTTCCAGAAAAAATCCATATTCCCTTCACTGTTGAGGATGTCTATTTTTCTTAACACCAACCCACTGGAAAGTTTCGAATCTCCCTGGATATCCTTGGTCCTCAAATTCTTACCCCTGGATATCTCAGAATATTGAAAGTTTTGAACCCCACCCACTGAATATCCTTGGTCTTCAGATTCTTATCCCCTAGATATCCTAGGATATTTAAAGTTTATACTCACAAAACGTATGTTGCATTTTCTCAGTTAATTTTCTCATTCCATTTAAGGAATTTGAGCAAAAGCAACACTCTCCGTCAAAACTATTTAAAACCTTTATCCGGGTTATCCAACTCTTATTGGATATTGTGCCACGCCATACTGATAAAGAGCAATCATTTTCCAAACATGGAATTTCACATGAGTTATACTTGCTCTTCAGCATACAATAAATGACCTAATGTTGTTTTCCAAAGATTTCTTTCCAATCAAAAACGCCCTAACTTTGACATAACCCGTACCGTAGGACAAAAAAACCCTGACAATAAGCAACCGAAACTAATGCCAAAACATTATATAAGCTCACAGTAAAAAAAATACCAAACAATTTTAATGGATTTAAACAGTTTCTTCACAAGAAACGCGATTTACACTCTTTTTATTTTATAAGAAAAGTTTTATTAAAACATCGGGCCTCAGATTTGGTGGTAAATTTTTACCAAAAACTATGACACATTCGATCATGTGAATTTTCCTTAACGAAATTAAGGGAAGCATTTTAGTCATATATCATATATTTTAGGGCGGGGTGGGAAATATGAGAAAATATGGATCAAAGCAACCAAAGTTAAGAACATTCGAGCCTTGGTCGAAATTTATTTATTCTTATAAAAGAAATGCTATTACGTATTTGTATTAAGCAACAGTAAACTACACTCAGCAATAAAAAGACTGGGAAATTGTTCCTTTTATAAAGAAAGAAGCAGAGTGAAAGAAACCCATTCATTGCTAATTCATAATTACCTGGTTGTGAATCTCATACCTGGAGTTTCAGTATATTGAAATATTGAGCAGTTTCTGACAGTGCTTGGAATAGGATTAAAGGGCGCTTCTGCCTTCTTTTATCGATAATAGAAATAGCTCTTACAAACCAAGAGAAGTTGAGCGCTTTTGTGTAGTAGTATCGTTTTGCTATTTTATTGTGTAAGAAACATTTCATTGGTTTTTGGTTTGGTAATTGATTATTACCAGAAGTTTATCCAAATCATTCAGTTTGATTGCTTTTATTTTTGAAACTGTTTCTTTTCAATTCGACCTGTGTAGAAAATCATTTGTACGAACCTAGCACCCAATGCACCGCCAAGGCACGCTCTTCTCAAGCTGCGTATAACCTCTGTGATAACTTTGGATCCAAAAAACCATATTGAGCTTTTTTGAAATGATCTTTAGTTTGAATAATTGTCAAAGCAACGTTTATTTTGTTGATGTCTGTCGAGAAGAGGTGATCCATGTCACTTTTCAAAGTCAAAGTAGCACAACGAGGTAAAGGAACGGTCACTTTTTTACCGGTACCAGAGTTTCGGTGGAAGTGTTGGTTGGCACCCACTGCAATATTGTTGTTCGAAATATTGGCTAACTTATTGGCCGGTACGGAGGCATTTACTTAACTTTTTAAGTTCATGTTAGATTGATTTTAATGCAAAACATAATTTGAGAAAAAATGATACGGTATAACTGGTAGGTTTTTAGTCAATGTCTCCCTATCGGCCTTCTATCATGTTCTGTAATTCTATTTCTAGGAGATATTATACGAAAAACAACCACAACCTACAACCACGGTCAAAAGATTTAAGGAGACTTTTTTTTAAATAGCAGAAAATCACCAACAACACAGTATAACTGCCCTCTTTGAATGTTGGTTTGTTGGTGTATGGTAGCAGTACCTGACCTGTAAGGTAACAGTACCTGACCTGTATGGTAGCAGTACCTGACCTGTATGGTAGCAGTACCTGACCTGTATGGTAGCAGTACCTGACCTGACATCAACTTTTAAAGAATAATTGATTGTAAATTGGAAGAACAATTGCTTCGGATGTAAACAAGCAAATCGTTCATAAAAAAAGGAATAAGGAAAAGTAATTTTCACTTACCCAATTTTATTGTGAATCGTCTTGCGGAGTATGGTGGAGCAGTCAAACCAAACTCGTTGCGTCTCATTCCGCTGATGATGGTGTTGCTACCAGTATAAACCATTGGACTCTTTGTTCAACAAAAAAAACACTTGCCAAAATCAATAATAATCAAATTCTAATCAAATGTTCCCATTTCTCGTAAATGTCTTGTTTCAGGTGTAGTACGATGTACAAGGTATATGCAAAGAAACTCTTCTTGTTTGTATGCAGTAAACAAATTTCTTTTCGAAAGCTGCCAAAAGCGGTCCTTACGATTCGAACTAAACACAATCCCTAAAGCAGATTACTTAAATGCCAAATGGAATGCACGATTAGCATCGAAATCATAATAAGATTGTTTATGAAATGGCGCTCCTTCGTTCAGCAATACAATTATCATAAGCTCTCTTTATGGTTTGAAATGATGATCGTTTGAAAAGACTTCATCGGATAAATACATGATATCGGAAGCATTCTTCCTTTAAGTGTGATTGTCATCTCAGAATAAACAATCCCCACCATTCATTAATGCACTACTTGATCATGTAAGCAAGTGTACAAGTTTTGAGGCGTTGATATAGCGCACTGATATATGTACGCATTCACTGGATCGGGCTACTACAAGTCAGCAATGTTGTTTCCGTTTTTAGCAAAAAAACTCTGCAAAAACCGGAAACAACTTGGCGCATTTTTACCAAAACTGAACACACTTTTTAACGGGAATCCATAAGAAGACAGCCGATCCAGTGGATTAAGATACAGATCAGTGGTATACTGCAATGTTGTGTATCGATGGGTATAATTGGCATCCTCTGCGGAAGAGAGCTAAACTTTCTCTTATCTGTAGTAGTGAGGAGGAGCATAAGTCGACCAGTCTTCTAAATAGATCATCTGGTTTGACAGCCTGCTGACTGATTTTCCGAATTAAAAAGAAATAAGCTATTCGTCTATGTACTTTCCTAAATTCCTTACTTTATTGATGAAGTGATAATAGATCATTAATCTGTTTATTGTTTATTTTTACTAAACTATGCATGCAAGACTAGAAAACAAACATTAAGTATACTTATAATACTTGTAGTAAATCTAAATAAAAAATATGCGTTCGAAAGACTTGATGTGAGATCTACCTGGAAAAAGAAAACCAATTTATCTAAATAATTGCTGGTTAAAGTGTTAGCTTCGAAGAGACCTGTGCAAACTGCAGACAAGAGGCAATGTAATAAATTTTAAGGTGGGATCTACTGCGAAGACACAAATAACAGACCATCAAAAGATTTGGCAAATGTACTCAGGGTTTTTAGGATAAAAAGAATTCGCCTGTAACTACTACTAATTTATTGGTTTTACCATTTTCGTAAATTATAAATCATGACTCGTGCATCTAAACTGATGAAAATTTAAATAGGCAATTAGCATGGTAATTAGTGGAATGTCTTCAGATAGTAATCTCTTTCTCCCGTTTAGTGACAGATGATAATGACATTTACTAAAATCTGTTACAAAATGATTACCACCAGTAAGAATGTCTTCCGGTTCCATGTAGAAACCAGGACTTTACCACTTAGTACTTACTTTTTGCTTCTTTCTTACTATCCTGGTTTCTAAATATTAACGGTTTTAACGACACGACATGTAGACAAAAAAGTGCACAAAATACCTGTAGAATGTGACGATTTTCGTCGATGAAAAACCGAACGTTTCTTGCTGGCACTGCTACTGCCGCCATTATTACTATTATTGTTGTTGCTAACGGTGATCTTTTCCGGTTTGACTGCTTTGACACGTCGAATGGTGAAGGGCGAACGGGAGGGGCGTTGTAGGGTGGTGACGCTTTGTGATTTGTGACTTTTCTTCAAGTTGAAGGCTTCTTCATTCAAATCGTTGGATAACGATTTAGAACGAGTATTAACTAAAAAAAAGGGAATTCAAGGGTCTGTTTGAAAAATGGTTTCCATCCGACACTATGCTAAAGTCTAGGTCACAAAAAGTCTTTCACTAAAAACAATTAATGTGTAGAAACCAGGGTAATACTTTTATAGAAACAAAAAGTAAATAAGTGCATGGTACTGTCCTGGTTTCTACATAGAGCAACTTTTAAGAAAACCTATTTCGACGGACCCTCAATCAAAGTAAAAAAGAATTCTCGAAGGTCATCACAAAGAATGCTTCAAGAAGCCATTCAACTTATTTTTATAAGCTGAATGATCGCATTCACATGACCTTTTTCAACATTGTTTCAACGTCCAAATAACGTTCTGACAATTCAAACAATGTTCCGTGTCTGCTAGGTTGTTTGTCTGATGTTTTAAACGACCCCGGGTCTGAAAAAGGATGGCTCGAAAGTTTACTAGCATGCCGACATTAGCAAGGAATAGTGCTAAACTATCACTTTCAACCTGATCGTTGAAGAAGATTAGAAAATACAAGTGCGATTTCTCCACTTTGCGTTGGATAATGATAAATGTTGAAAAGACATTATTCAAACGTTTATAATACTGAATTTTTTCCATTTCATAAAAGCTAGCCCAAAATTCGGTTTTTAATGTTTCAGTTTTTAAAATTTGGGCAAATAGGTTGAACCATCTTAAAAAACCCGTGGCAAATAGGTCGAGATCTCTCATGTCGGCATATGCCGACATGGGCACGGAAAGGGTAAGGGAGATTATTTACAATAATATTTAATTTCCAAATTATACCAATTAAATTCTCATTAAGAATACCATTGTTTTGAGTTTACTTTTGTGACAGGTTATAAGCAAGATTACATATTAAAACATTTTGCCAAAAAATTTCAGTGAACTTTGTGAAATATAGAAAGCGGTATTATACAAGAACCGGTGTAACAAAGACATCTGTAACCTCTAGGAAACTCAATTGGCATAAAAAAACAAGACTATCTTTGCTCTCAACGACAATCACCAGCTTGTAACTAACTTATTATAACATGCTATAATGTCATTTAATTTGCTGGTAAAACGATCGAGCTAATAAGAGTGAATTAAAATTCATGGGCCAGCCGATAACCAATATCTTTAGCATAGTTGTTCTAGACTGGGGGGAGGGGGTACTTAGGCAAAAAAGGTATGGGTATGTGCCACTGGTCGGCTCTCTTGAATATCTGGTACGGTCGTAAAAACACAAAAATGGAAAGTCAATCCCTCCTTTTTTTAGAAAATTTGAGAAAAATATGAGAACTTTGAGAAAAAAAATACAAAAAATCGCCAAAATTACACACTTAGGGTAGTTTTTTTTGAAATCGTGGGTTGAATGTGAGTTTTGGCTTTAAATTAGGTATTACGAGATTCGCACTATAAATTTACCCTGTCAATAACTAAGTCAGAACTTTTTAGTTTAACCCCCGTTGCGTTGGGAAAGATAAATGCCTACCTAAGCAGTATTTATTTAATTTTTGTGATTGAAAGGAAGCGTTAAGATTAGTCACAAAAAAAGATTAGTGGCAACTTATAAACATTTCCCCTTTTACAATTCATAGGATTCGTGACGTAAAAGAGGTATTCATGTCTCGGATACTTATATGGCATTTTCTTTATGTCAATAGTTTCATCTAATATTATCATGCCAAAAAAGTTATGTTTTAGTCTCGCACAAGTTCTCGTAAACACTCTTTTTATCTTTTAAGAACAATTTTGTAAGAACATCGAGCCTCAGATTTGATGGTAAATTTCACCAAAAACTATGAAGAACTCGCAATTTGAGCATGGCAATTTTCCCTAATGAAAGCTTAGACCAAGGGAAGCATTTTAGGCATTTATTTAAGGGTGGAGTGGGTGGGAAAGTTGAGAAAGTGTGGATCAAAGTTTAAGAACATTTGAGCCTCAGCTGAAATTTACTAGTTCTTATAAATTAAAAAAATATTGTGGTGCTTATTTTAAATACAGATTTAGAAAATATTAAAAATGGATTCTAAAACAATTGCACTGCCCTGTATATTAGAACGAGAATCACTTAGTAAGCTGGAATTAGAATGTCCAATATAATCTGAAGGTTAATAAACATTTTAAGCCTTTTTGTCTACATCCTATAAACAAAGTTATACAAGCTTTTACAAACTCATAAGTTGTAGAAGCAAAGCCACTCTCTCGTCTCGTGAGACATAATCAGCTTTGCTAATTGTATGAAAACGAGGCAGTTGTTGCTCGTGACGTAATTTATGAAAATATCTATTTCCTACACTTCCGTCAAAGGCCACAAGCTCATCCATGCATAACATCATCAAAGACTTTAATTTAAAACGTAACGTTGACAATACTGAACTGTTATCCCCCCTGCCCCCTGGATACTCAAACTGTGAGATCGTAGTACTTGTAATTACTGTAGAGATTTCTTTGAACTATCGCAGATGGCCTTATCTACTTCACCCCTCCCTAATTTTGCCAAACAAAGAGAAAGGCCATTTGAAAATATGGGTGACGGGATTAGGAAGAGGAGTACTATACTACAGGTGAATTGGGGGGAAAATACTTTATCGCAAAGGCCCAAATTTTTGCACTTACATTTGCGCTCTTTTCTTCGTTCTTCATGAGTCTCTGGAGTTGCTGATCCAAAAAGTTTCATAAAACTATTAAACCTCGATGCCATGATTTAAATAAATACTAATAATAAGACACAGCCACTTTGAAGTTTTTCTTCTTTCTCGTCCAGCAAGACAACCAATTGATTTCAATCAATTCTTTTGAATACTTTTTTCTGTTATATCAATCTGTTCATGATTGTCAAGTGGCATGCAATTAAAATTGTTATTTTTTTAAATTACATTACAGTTGTATGAAGCAGCCTTCTTATTTTTCAGTGCTTCGACAATTTTTTTTCTTGTAATTTATACAATTTTATCAACTTTATACAGCGTATTAATATCACCTAATTAAAAATAAAACAACACAACCTTTTAAACCTTTGCTACAAACACTCTACTTTAGCCCTACTAACACAAAAGTATTTTTAAAAGCGCAGATAAAATCTTTTTTGTATCACATAAAAATACACTTCACAGTAGTGTCCTTCTGAGTCAAGAAGGTCAATCAAAACACACATCCAAGTTTTCTGTTATATCATACAAAAAAATTAAAATATTTAACTATAAATCGTTAAAATCAACAAAAAAGCGAAACGATTGGTTTTACGACCTCTATTCAAAACACAAACACGAAATTCATTCCCCCTTCTTTCAATCAAACAATCACAAAATGGTAGTATCATTTTAATATTCTTTTGTATGCGGCAGCAATTGCCCATAAAAACTCATGACGAAATTTTTTGATTCGATTATATTACTAATGACTCAATTGTGACACACTTAATACTTATCTAAGAAAAATACCATCAACAAAAACAGTTTCACATATACTTGAAGGACAATAAATAAGAGGCAATTCAACGGAGGAGAGCGCATGAAAATAGACACCTTAACATTAGGGAAGTATAAGGAAACCCACCCTCAACCGTAGTGTTTCAGGAGACAACAGAGATTTTCATGCGCTTGAATTTGATATTTCATTTCCTTTCTGTGGCATCAAATTACTTAAAGAGCGTGGAAGTGGAATTCTTATCTAATTACTGACATTGGTAAAGTGACCTCATTGATTGATCTTTTTACAGCAAATCTCATCTTCGTAAACATAGCGGGCGTTCAAACTACATGACATTGCTAAGTATGGCAAAGTTGATCGGGATATACTTTTTAATTGATCCTCTATTGTTGGCTATTGTTTTATTTATCGAAGTTTTGTGCGAAACAAATGAGAATCTCACCCCTCAAAATTTATTAAATTACAACTTACTACTTTGTGCAGCCTTTTGGACTTCAAAATAATAGAAAGAGTTTTTTTCAATTTCTAATAGCCTTCTTCAAAAATCATAAAATTCGATTTTTAAGAAAACATCGTAATCACAGAAAAGAAATTTGCATATCACCGAAATTGATTCTTCTGGGACATTTTCGTTTGCGGCGATCAAAAAGATCTTCAAAAACACACATCTTTTGTTCTTATCATCACCAAAACTCCGGACAGTAATAGATCCGAAACCGTAAAAGCAAAAAAAGCCTATAATCCAAGTGTATTTTCTATGAACGTCATATGGTTTGCAGAACGGAAACGCAAAACATCAAAGTTATCATTTGACTGCTACCTCTTCAAGAGTTCACGACTCGCATCATATGTAGTCGCAATTTACTTGCCTAAACTTAATTTTTCTTCGAAAAACTCGGAGGTTGAAAGTTACACGATACTTAAAAAAACTACTCCTTTATGGAAGAGGCACGTCATCTCGATAACTCTTGTGTTGACACGTTATTAAAAAATTGTTATTCTCGATTATCAAGGTATCAATACTGGACGTGTTACTTTTCACTTCTCCATTTAATAGTTTTACAAAGCTAAGTATACCCTTGTATCCGTTAAGGAGAGTTGGTTTTGTGTAAAAGAAATGTATTGGATAATAAAATTTATTCGCCTAGCAGACATGGAACGTTGAAGCCACGTTACTCCAACGTCAGAACGTTATTTGGACGTGGAAACAATGTTTGAATAACGTTATGTATCTACTGGGCATCGGTCTCGTCCGAATATTATTAGTATTATTGACGAACTACCTTATCGGACAAAACAATGTCGGACTAATTTTTCGTCGTTCTAAATTATTCGTCGGACTTTCGTTTTTTTTTGGACTTTTTTTCGTCGGACAAAATTTTCATCACCTCCAAAAAAAATCGTCACTTTTGTCCGACATTCTTTTGTCCGATAAGGTACTGCTAAACTTCTAAAACTATGGGTTATGTGGCCCGTATATGGAATAATTTGTTTCTCGATGCCGTGGGTCAACCAAAGTCTTTGAAGAAGAACGAAACAAAACGTAAAAAGAGTCACCTACAAAAATAGATATTTATGTAACGCAAGATCAGTCTAGAAGGCCCCTATGGTTTGTACTAAAAAGTTTTAAAGTACTTACTTTCCATGGAAAAGAGGTTGAGTTTCAGTTTACAGAAATCTTGTTGAATCAATTGATCAGCTGTTGTCAGGTGGAAACCGTCCACGTGGGATTGACATGGCTGGTTTTCATTGACGTTTTGATTGTAATCAACAGATGCTGGTTGTTGTGTGGAAGAATGTGGCACAGGGTGTTGTTTACTGCTGTTATGCTGGTGAAACTGCCTAAAATGAAGGAATAAAATAGCAATTGTCAGTTATATTTTCATTAATTATTTCCGTGCCGGTGTCCAGTATAGTTTGCATATGAGCTTTAAACTTGCCAGGCCGATGTCAAGTATATTTGCCATCGTGCAATTATTAGTTGCAAGGCTGAATGAAAAATATACTTGACATTACTTGTATTACCGTAGGGTTTTGACTTATCTAAGCTCTCGATGGTACCTATGGGAGGTATCAATGACTCACCTAAAAAATGCCATTTCACCTTTTCAGCACAATCCAAACCAATTCCTTTTAAAGGAAACACTGAATACACCCCAAGGGATGAACTACTAACACTACGAACGCTTCAAACACCCTCGAAAAATCATGTGAAACAAGTGTATTTCAACTCAAATAAGGTTGTTCAACCATTTGAAAACATTCTAACTTACATTTCAAACACTGAAACCCTTTCATTCACTAATTAGAAACTTACTAACAAATTGCACTCATAAAAAACATTTGGTTGGGAAAATTTGACAATATACTTTTTAGATAACAAATAAAATCTATTAACCAGTATCGTTGGCAGGTCTAGTATAGGATAGTCAGACCATGGAGAGTTTAGTTCAATTTGACCGCTAATTTTAACTGAAATTTTAGTCACAGGAAAAAATTCCATAGCTAGTAATATTTGACTTTTCATGTCGGAACACTAAGATTTTCCTAGATAGGAAACGAGGTAGGAATTGTGACGCGCTCTCCTGGATGGTAAAAATGTAATATTTCTAGGTAATATCTTCCCATATGTGAAATACGATAATTTCCCATCTAGCTAAATCTTCTTTTACACCTACGAATTATTAAAATTTCTGTTGGGAAATTTCTTCTAATTTCTAAAGTTTTTAGCAATGTCTAAAATATTAATATTAATTGTACTCGTTCATTTGTGAGCATTGGCTTAGCTCTCATTCGTTCTGTCATGCTACTTTGAGCTGCACACTACTGACCTCAATCCTGTCTCAACGTCTCAACGATTCACTGGCCCTTGCAACGCAAGTTCATTTCGAACGAATGAGGCCGCCTTTTCGGGTCGCATCGATTTTAGCATTATGTTACACACCGACCGACTTCACTTAATGCCCCTCTAGACGAGGGGGCCTCGTAGCTTCGTTAGATGCGGGAATGTTCTGCAAAATATTCAGAAAGACAACGAATCAGCCTTACCTGAATTAACACTTTTGACTGAATAATCACTTGTTGTTTTCTTTTTTCCGGTAGGAATATTAAAAATTTACCGTTTATCTGCTTAGGAAAAGTGAAAAATTACTACCTGAATGTTTGTCCTAGTTAAAACTGACATTGAAATTTTAGGTAGGAAATCAGAGATTTAGCTAGGAAAATCTACTTAGGAAAAGTGGACAATTACTAGCTGGAAGTCTTATACTAGCTAAAACTGACATTGAAATTTTCGGTAGGAAAATCTTAATTTTCCCAGGTAGGAAAATCTACCTAAGAAAATTCGTTGGTAAACTTGATAATTTCCCACCTAGGAAAAATTATAAAGAGGTTTTAAAAAGAAATTTCCTAGGCCAAGAATTCCTAGTTAGTAAAAATTGACTTAGACCTAGGAACTTACTTTTTTTTCCTGTGAGTGGTGAAATAGTCGGGGTCGTGAAAAAGACCATCTAAATCCAATTGCCCAGCTTAAAAGTTAGCCCGACCAAAAGAGTCAAAAATGTGCATAGGTTGCAAAACGTTTGCAGTTTTTCAAATCAATCAACAAAAAAGCAATTAAAACAACAAGGCGTTACGTCAGTTGATTGTTTAGAGTTAAGTAATATATTATATACATATATAATGGCTTCTTTTTTAAAGCACAAAAGTGAAGACCGGAAAATTTGCGGTGCTTTGGATTAACAGAAAAATGACAAGGATCAAAATGAAAGGTCTTTGTTTTGTGAATCGAGAAACAGCAATTTGCTTTTCTACAAACAGTTAAATGAAAATCCATTTTACGAGCCAAGATCAACGTTCATTTTTTATACTAAAAAGGTTATTATTGTCGTTGAATGACGTCATTCTAAAATGCTGATGAATGAAACAACTTGACAAACCCTTAGCGTACACGTTTTTTTATAAAAACAAAGTATATAAGAACATAAGGCTTCGAAGTCAAAAAATTTAGAACATGTTAAGAACATTTGGTGTCTTTGAAGAATCAAGAGTAAAGAAATAAGAACATTTTTATTCATATTTGATTATGTACAAATGAATTAAAAGACTTAATTAAGAACATTTTAAGAACATTTTAAGGCTTGAAATCCAAAAAGATTAAGAACATTAGAAAGCTTCTTCGAATTTTAATGTTCTTTTAAAAAAAAACGTGTATTCTCAACAGCCGGCAGCCGGATACAGGAGGTAGGCTATCTTGTTCAAGGAGAGTATTTAGTTTCCTAATAAGGTAGTATGATAATTAGTGCACTCTTCTCCATTAGTTATAGCCTACCTCTGTGTCCGAGCCTGGCCCATTCTCGGAACAATTCCATCGTTCTTCTTAGAAGAGAATTAGCGAGGTCACGTCAAACGAGATAAATCGATCGAGGACGGCGGGTAGCGACCCGCGACAGTTGCCCCGCAAAATCCAGGACACTCGATTAGCTGTTTGACAGTTCTCATTCACATCTTACCGTCGCCCCCCCCCTGATTTATCTCACTTAATTAACGTAACCTCGCTTTTGTCGACTCTACGAATAAACTTACGTTAAATTTTCTTTACGATTCGTTAAATTCAATTTCTTCATTCTTCTCTCTCATAATGTTTTATCACGCGTTGCGATAAAGAAGCCAAAGAGACAAATTTCACAACGACATTAGAACCCCGTATCTAAGCGATAGTCTTTTGCTTTTAATATTTTCTACAAACCGTTTTGTATTTTTCTTTTTTTTTTACTTATCACCCTTGAGATTTAGTATCAAAATTGTCTTGTTTTAAGAAATGACAAACCTTGCAAAATATTTATAATGAGGCATCATTATGTAAAACTAATGAAAGTAATAATTGCGTCTCATCAAACATTGGAATATTTTTCACTTTCCAGTTGATGGTGGTGTAATTCTGTTGCCATCAAGATCATTTCAACCCTTACCTTAACTCTTTCCGTGCCGATAGGTCTTTTTGGGGTACTTTTTTTGTTAAAATGAGCTAGGACAAACTTTAAACGCCAATATCTCCTGAACCAGAGAGAATTACTAGAGGTTGGTTTATAGCTTGTTGGATAGCTGAGACTCTCCTCTTTCTTTAAAGCCCCTGCTGCGCTGCATTGACTAACCCGAGGATGACCTGCTCAGTGGCGCGGCTTTAAATCAATCCTTTTTCAATTTTATTTACATATTAGCTAGATGACCGACAGTTTTTTGTATTTTCTTCAACTTTTGTCCAACTATGACCAAAAATGGTCAAAATCTCTTCCAAAGAGACCAAATTTCGAAATCGTTTGTGTTGCAACTGAATGTGAATTTTATTTCCATCAACTCAAAATGAAGATTTCAAGTTGAAAATAGAGAAGGCTAAAGCTATAGCCGACATTGGCACTTAAAGGGTTAACAATACCCTGATAAATTCACAACATTCGCAACATTTACCAGCTCTTTCTTTAGAGAAAGAATTCTCAATTATAGAAAAATAACTTTTCGAAAAATAGTATTATGAGGATTATAAGTTGAAGAGCTAGTTGAATAAGAGAGACAATACTCGAGCTAGTTGAATAATAGAGACAATATGTTCAGAATAAAGCAGTAGGTGTAAGTTAAATTACATGGTATTTGCAGGTCGCGACTCCTGACCAGAAAAAACATACGACTATAAATCTCCTTGCTTTTCTTTACAACACAACAAGGTTCCAAGCCACGAAAAACTGCTTCCAATATGTCTATTACTGGGTCGACAAACTCAAACGTATTTTAATTGACAAAAAGGTTTGATTGTATATAGTTATGATATACTGGGTGAAAAGAATCCTTTTCAATTTGCAGCAAGCCCAAAAATAATCTGAATATATGTTAAAGTAATATTATGGAAAATACCTTCAAGTACCTTCTCATTTA
Source organism: Tiaropsis multicirrata (assembly GCA_032270745.1). NCBI lineage: Eukaryota > Metazoa > Cnidaria > Hydrozoa > Leptothecata > Tiaropsidae > Tiaropsis > Tiaropsis multicirrata. Next base: position 14,375 of record JAUJPO010041190.1, read on the forward strand.
AGTATTTTTTTACCTGTTCATTTTAACTTGTTCAACTTATCATTTTTTTATACTTCAGCCACACAAAGTCAAAACTTTGTCTACTTTTATAAAGAATCTTTCAGCTTAAAACAAAATCTTCTCAATAACGAACTTAAAATTCTTGTAGTAATCTTTCAAAAACATTCAACTGAACTGAACCATAATTGAAATCCGAAAGTCTTGAAATAACATTATAGTAGTGAAACGTTAAAACGAAAGTGAAAGTTAATCGCACTTTGCTTTGCTTTAGTGACTGGTAGAAATCTTAAAGCGATAATTGCAAACGATACAAAGGATTTTTATAATTATAAGTCTAAATAGATTATAAATGACGGTTAACCGAGGTTATCCAGTGGCAGAATGGACATTAGGAGGTCGGAAATCAAAATTTAAAATTTGGGAAAGTTGCAGGGTCTCAAAGCATCTTGTTCAAAGAGTATGCATAAAATAGTGAAGTCCAGGAAGTATACAAGAAAAGAAAGATGAATAGTCCAGAAGCCGTGGTATTTCTTCAACGTTGAAAAATAGTTATAATTTTGGAAAAACACGATTCGCACAAATATAACTAAATATTTGCTTTTGGGAAAGAAACATTCAGATATTTTAAACGTCCCATGATCTGAATCTGAAAGTTTATTCCATTAGTAGTCCATGTCAGAGCAACATCCAAAAAAATAGAGATTTGAAAAAAAACAAAAACAAACTCGAGGGTTATTAGATTACCAGAAACCATAACAGTCGGAATGGTTTGGTATTTTAGGAATTTAGAAAAACTTTAGCATCGTGATAACTTCGGTACATTTAGGACGTGTGGGAGGTCACACCATAATATTGAAAACAGCCAGTTTATTGGATACAATAAGCGAGAAAATAGCTAGAAAAGCACGTTGGTCACAATTTATTATTTGAAATAAAATATTATGAAATTGTTTCCACACTTCACACCTTCTGTTGAACTTGTAAAAGATTACATCGAAAGTAGAAGTGATATCTAATAATTAAAAATATAAATTTATTTTTCACCACAAAATAGTCTCACTTGCTTGTAAAGGGACACAGCTAAAGACTCTTTGTAAAGGACGATTCAAGGCAGAATTTTCACTGGAAAGACACATAAAATGCTGAAAGCCACCATGATAGGATGCCTCGTCATTTTGAAACTGATTGCAACTCATCGATGTGCACGAAACAACGATCAATCAAAAAAATTTTCATTGTGCAAAGACGAAGCCAAAGTCAAAGATGATTGCAAACGAGAGAAAACACCTAAAAAATATGTCAAATGTTTTAAGAAGGCAGTAGAAGAATGCGTCACAATCATGTCATTGTTCAGAATTAGAATGAATGTCGAGGGCTGTAAAAAAGTGGAAGTCGAAAAAGAACAACAATTATATTTTAAGGGTAGTTACTACACGATAATTTACACACTACCTGTATTTGTTTGCGACTGAAAACGAAATAAATATTCACCAGACACAATGATTTATTTCATGCTATCCCATTGTCAGACAAAACCCTTTTGATAACCTTTTGATTATTAGTCAGAGAAGATGTCTGCGAGTCCAAATGGAACAGAGAGCATATTTCAGTGAGCCATAATAGGAATAAGCGATAGTTTTAGTAACTACCATTGGTTCACAGAATACCTTATGTCCAACAATGTCGGACTAATTTTCGTCACCTTTGTCCAAAAAACGCAAACTTTAGCCTAAAAAACTTTTTTTTCGTCTTCGTCACCTCCAAAACATTTCGTCACTTTTGTCCGACATTGTTTTGTCCGGTGATGTACGTCAGCGATCTTAGAATTGATGGGTAGCAAATCTTAAGCGATGAAATCGGTATAAACTATACTCTTTTTTATGATAACCAGTAAACTTCAGACGAAGCTCGAACTTTGATCCACATTTTCTCAAATTTCCTAAATTTGAGGTATTATAATTTCAGTAAACAAGCAAAAAAACTTCGGTATTTGCAAAGAAGAATGCCAGTCACAATAATTCATCTAGCTATAAGTTGGCTATAATGAGACGTTCACAGAATATATTGATGAACTTTAAAAAAAGAACTTGTTTCACCCGAAGCGATACGTATACTATGTAGCGTTTAGAGTAACTCAAAAGAGAGGCAGTAAGTAAGTAAGTTTGCGACCGCAATCGAGGGCTACCCGAAGGCTCCCTTTTCAAATAAATATTTACCCTATGGCAGGAGAGTGTGCCACTCCTTTCCCTGGATTTCTCCACTTACCCTCGTTCTAATCCCTTAATGCTGAATGCCAAGCAGGGCAGCAGCGAGTTGGTCTGACCCGGCTGGGGGTTGAACCCACAACCTTGCGAACGGGTGGCAAACACTCTAACCACTAGGCCACCGTCGAGAGGTAACAACGGTCCCTAGAAGAATACGAAAATAACATTATTTACCGATGGCTTGGATCATGCTTCTTATGATTTGTAGAGTTTCTGCTTCCATTATTTCCCATTATGTGTCCAACAAACTCATTTTCCTAATTTCATTTTTCAAATTATTGATGAAACATATTAATGAAACAAAGCTTTTTGTTTTATGCTCTAAAAATGTTGTCATTTCCTTTTTCAATATTTCCTTTAGAGAGCGGTCATTAAGTATAGCACATACCCGGGTGGAAGATATTATTTTAGGGGGACTTTCAATTTAAAAAAAATTTTGAAAATGAACTTTAAAACATTTCTCGAGGTTACCCCCCCCCCCCAAAAAAAAGAAGAAAATATTGTAGGGCCCACCAAAACACAAAATTTTTAAATGTTGAATTGATGCATAAGAACCTGCTCCCGTATAATTTTGTTTATAAGATTAACAGCATGCAACACCCGCCCCCCGGTATTTTGAGATCCCGTTCCGTACGTATTGCCCCTACTATAAAACGTACGGATATGCATCAGCTGAGAAAACTTTTGTCTCTCCCTCGCCCATATTATTTATTCAAATTTACGGTAGAGAGTCTTTGGGTTTTTCTTTGCCATGCAAACAGAGAGAAGGAACGTAGACGTTCTGGGAGCGTGTGCAACCCCTTTTATATTGATTGTTCGAAAAAAATGATGAAAGCTAACAACTTGATAATTGATTATGTAATCAAAAAAAGACCGCGGGCCGCAGAGTTACCAGATAAATACACGGGTTTCCTATTAGCAGGGTCGTGTAAAAAAGTCACGAAAATTGAATGTAAATAAACTCTGATTGGCTGAGGACGTACACACGTGATTATATCATTGCGTCATTTTAAAAATAATCTAATCATCATATGTGTGCATCATTGTCTCAGCTAGACTATTTTATAGTCTGAGATAAGAGTCTAAACTAAAATATACGGGAAATGAGAGCAAAACTCCAAAAAACGGAAAAACGGGAACGAAAAAATCTTTCGAAAATAACTGGGATCACAGACTATCCGATTACGGGAAATCGAAGAAAAAAAGTCACGTGATTTTCCGGGGGTCAAATGTAAAGCTGTTAATAAAAACGCTTGCGTTTCTTCGTTGGGAGACGACAAAACATTATTCCAAGCTAGCTGACCGTGTTGTGTAAAAAATGAAAGTCGATTGATCAGTTGATTGTAAACCTGGTATACAAATATAATCTCTTTTTTAGTATCAATCCAATGTAAGGGTAAGTGTAAGTAAATCAGATTTAGCCTTATATTCTTTTCAAACGAACGTTAATGGAGTATGTTATTGATATTTTTGCTAGGAATCTTTCAGTCTGTTTGACAGCTTATATATACATAAGTGATAAAGTGTCTGCATGCAGCTTATGTTATGGTTTGTTCCAAACTTTACCGCCGTTGTTTTTTCCTCTAACCGCCGTCTATGGCTTGAAACCTCAGCCACATAAATTTACCGTT
>JAUJPO010041201.1:0-18262 GCA_032270745.1 Tiaropsis multicirrata
CATAATCTTCCCTCAGTTTAGACATTTCTGCTTTTAGTTTTTGAATTTCTTCACCACCTTGATTCGGTTTCAAACGCTGAGGATCGGTAGCGCAATGGGCTGAATCCATTTTTATCCTTCTTTCAAAAAATTATATATACAGCTTTAAACATACACACAACTCTCTGCTTAACTTATAAAAAGCAATCAAAATACTTTTCTCGTTGCTTTTGTTTGAGTAGTTTGTTTGATATGTAAATATGGTTTCAAATTCCATTAAATCTTGATATTTTTTTATAAGAGCATGCACGCATAAGAAGTATAGAAAGATACAATATTATTTTCAGCTTGAATGCTGCAATTTTACAGCTTTGTTATAATACACCTCCCGAGATTATTTCGATTTTTTCAAAAAAGCTAATCCGGGTTTTGCTGATCTATTTGCATTTGGTTTAAAAAGATTCTACTACGAAGTACAAAATCAACAAAAAGAGAATTATGTAAATTATGAGATATTTTAGTTTTTAAATTATTTTTTAAACAATAGATTTCCATGGAAACGGAATACAAACGAGTTTGTTGTTCCTTAGGTGAAAACCTGGAGGCCGTTTTTTATCTTTTGAAAATTCTCATTTTTGGGCTGGAAGACTGGGTTCCAGTTCTTGCTTTGGTGTAGACAATTTAACATTTCATGTTTCAGATATAAATATTATATTCTAAATCGAACAAATGTATCATCATTCGTGTCCATTTACAACAGATAATATTTATTGGCAACGTCAAGTCATCAGCACGGTCAACATCGACAGTTTCTTCCTGCATTTTTCCACTGTAAATTGAATCAAGAGAGTTTTTTAAATAATTTTTCATATAATTTTTTATTTTTCAGTTTTCACCGGGTAAGTATTATTATATATTATAGTATATAAATTTCTGTAAACATTTGTGAACCCAGGAAATATTTGATATCTTGATTTTAAAATCAATTTTCGTGAAATGTTGTTGTGGGAAATTATTTTTGCAGAGCAACGTGTGAACTAAATTCACACAATGTTTTTTTTTCTTAAATTATTTATTTTGAAAACCTACAATTGAAAATATATCAGGGTTGAATTTATCATTTTTGGGTTCTGGGAACGAGGCCATTATTCTAAAGACACTATCATAAAAAAATTGAAAAACGGAAGAAAAAACTCCCCCAGGTATTCACCCAAGGAACAAGTGTACCAAATTTCAGCCAAATCGGACAATTTTTTAAGTCGTCAGTCTGTCCCAAAGTAAATCTTTGCTACCTAATACGAAATAATTGAAATGTTACAATTGGGCCTTCGAATAATTGGAAAATTCTGAAGTTGAGCCCAGTGCGTTGCGCACGTTCGACTATTTGGGAAAGTTCACCGAAATTTAGTCCTCTCTAAAGGTCGGGATTGAGAGGTGTGGTCTGCACTTAGTAAGTAAAAAGTACTCTTGTGAGTAGACCAGTTTGATTCGTTTTTTGTTGATTTGACAATTTTAGTTAATTTTTTCAATATCCAAGTGTCTAAAGTGAGAAGAGATGAATGAGTTGGCATTATACAATGTCAATTGAAAAAATACCTGGTCTGGAAACACGCGGGCTTAGAGGTTGAATTTTTTTATTTTGGTCACGTGATCGAAGCGCGACCCCAGGTTTGGGGCGAGCGTATTCTAGACAACATCAAAACAAAACAAAACAAGAAAATCACTAATACATATCAGAGAAAATGGCTGAAATCTTTGAACCATCAAGCTCTCAAATTGTTGTGACTGACTTTGAATTTGATCTTTTGGCTCCTGAAGAAGTTTTTTTTTTTTTTTAGGTAGTTGATTCAGTTGAACTGAATGTGATTGTTGTGGGTATGGTGGATGAAGTTTCAACCAGTAAATTAAGTCAAGGTGGTGCTGTGTCAGTAGTTCATAGTTGTTGTTGTTGAGAATAAGGAGAAAAGCCAGAGTTCTTATGTCAGTATTGTGACAAGAAAACAAAGTCATACTCAAGCATACATGAAGAATACCATTATGATAGGTATTACAGCTCAAAATTGACTGGCCGTGCTCTACATGACTTGGTGTTGAAATGTACCTACTTTCCAACATTATCATTTTCTGCTGCTACATTGTTGACCACAAAAAAGCTTGGTGAAAAAATTGTTTCCTTTTTTAAAACTCTAGAGATGGAGTTTCATAAAGATAAATGTGAGGCCAAGCCAACTTCTAGGGTTGAGATTGTCAGGATATGTAGTGCGAAAACTTATTAAAAAAGCTCGCAACAATAATTATTCAAGCAGACGTAACCAAGCTACATATTGGAAAGTGGCATTGTTAGTAATGAAAATTAATCACTAATAGAGGCTCAAAATAGAGGTGGTTTATGTTCGGTAATGAGGCTATTTTTATTGAAACAGAAAAGGTATTTAGAAATGAGACCACTGGTTCAAATTTATAAGATCTGTTAATACCTCTTTCATTGTAGAGGTTTTGATGTTTAAAAATGATGTTGTTATTGGTCACTACCAGAATGTTATTCAAGGAAGTCTTCGAAACAATATGAAAAAAAACAGTGATAAAAAACAATTTTAATCTTCTAATTCACAAAGGAATTGTATTTGTATATACTTTGTCCAATTCCAGTGATGGTTTGCTCTAACAAAGTATGTGTCCGTTTTGAAAAATCAATTACCAGCGGTCCAAGGAACAAAAATATGGGCAGTCAAGAAAATGATTGTTTTCGTCCATAACTTCATGAATGTTTCAATCTTCTTCAAATTCACACAGGAACTGTATTTGTATATACTTTGTCTAATTCCAGTAATGGTTTGCTCTAACAAAGTGAGACTCCATCTTGAAAAATCACTACTTGTTTACTAAGTTGTGTTGGTGATATATTTTTGTTGTTGTCCAATTTGTTGAAGTTGCAATTTTCCCTCGCCCCAAACCTGGGGTTGCGCTTCGATCACGTGACCAAAATTTAAAAAAAATCCACTCGCGGGCCGCGATATATCCCGACTTCCAGACCAGGCATTTTTTCAATTGACATTGCATTATATGAATGATGTTCATTAATGATGATGACAATATTTGTACAATTTCAGCTAATATAAGCTGCTTTCAGTTCCCACTTTGGAAATTTCCTATGTGTTTTTATAATAGACTTGACAATTACAAATCATTTAAATATTATCTTTAAATATCACCAAAGCAAAGCTCATCACTTTATGCTTTATTCTACTGACGTTAAAGTTTATTACATATTCTCACTTTAGAGAACGAATGAAGTACAGCGTACGTCCGAATAAAACATTTTACGACCTTAAGTTTTTGGTTTGCTTGAAACTTAATACTTTAACCACAATCTACCTTTGAAGTTTGAATTTCATGAATTTAGAAAAAGATTATGAGAAAAGGAAAAAAAAATACATCCGAAAAGGTTAAAAATTTGCATTTCGAGTCTGTGTTTTACATTTCGTTTGTAAAATAACCATGAAATTTGACTGTTCGTTTAGTGTGTGCACAACCCATTTTTTGACATAATCCTTTCAGATAGACTGGCGTATTAGTTTATCGACACAAAAGTAAACAGTTTAGTAAGCCTCTGGTTCGAGAATTGTGCTTATAAATGATAGGCACAGATGGCAGGGCGTGGAAGCACTCTAAATAACCAGTGGTTTCACAAACCCTACTCGAGAGCGAACGTGGTGAACGTGTTGCGAGCGTATCGCGCAGTGTTGACTGTTTACTAGTCTTAAAGTAAGCAGCTTTTAACCGGGGACAATTCAAGATTTCCGCAGCGCATTTTTAACCTCCTTTTCATTATTGTTGTTTTATTGTTTGAATGAAGGATTAAGGAATGGATTATAATGATATCAATTGAAGTGAGTTGTTCCGACGCTGGATATTATTTTGTTCATCCTTCATTGAAATTTCTGTTTATTTACAAAGACATGATCTTCCTACCGCATGGGAAATCAACCCGAACTCCTTCTTAGCAATTAATCGGCCACTGATCCCACCCTTAATCACCGCAACTGAATTCTATTGATCTACTTTTACATTCTTACAGCATTTTCAAAAGGAAAGACGATTGTTTGGCATGAATGCTTTTTGATATGATTAGAATGAACTGTTGTTTGAAAATGCAGACTCGTGGTTCTGGGAAATATAAACTTATTACACGGCGATAAACAAAAATGATGTCTTTATTTGTCGTAGCACACAAAGCTGACATAAATCATTACATGCAAGGTTGTCTAACTGTTTTTGTGTCAGACTAAGCATTTCTGCTTCGCGTAATTAGGATAATATTATTTTTCCGAAAAAATTTACCATCTCAAGTGACCCCTTGAAAGTCTTGAAATGTTGGTTTGTTCGTTATCTATTGGTTTTGTCTGCCCTGTCTGTGATATCTACTGACATCGTGACATTTACATTACGTCATCTTTCAAACAACGTGACCGTCAAACAATGGCATAATTTATGGTCATTCGTTTAATTAAAACGACATTTGTTTGAGACATTTTTATTTGTCATCTCATTTACATCGTTGCGTCAAACTAATTCTTAATCTTTTGTCTTCTTGTTTAAAAATTGTTCATTGACGTCATCAAATAATATTTTTTTTGAATAAATCATTGTGGAAAGGATCATTTACTTTCATATACAAGCAAGCAATGCACGCATACACATCTAGTTATTTCGAAACACTTGACAAACGCTTCATATCCAGTAGACAAAATGCATGGTAAGTTGTTGAACATTCTTTCTTTTTGGCGATATATGTTCAAGTAATAAAACTGTCCGAGCTGTTGTCGCCAGGTATTGATGCATATTCCAATATGTGTTATTCTCCGTTGTTCTTCTTTTCTCAACATTCAACTAATTTATTTATTTTTCACATTTTTCAGACGTCAACGTTTACGAATCATGTACAGATCAATTGCTGCATCCTCAAATTGTGACACCGCTGCCATTGAGTGTCCACAAGAATGCTGGTGCTGAACTTCACCTGTTGTGTCTATTGACCGGTTACCCTCCAATGGAAATCGAATGGTACCTGGCTGGTGAACGGTTGGATACTCTTGATGAACGAATTACTTTAAACAATAATAAACGAGAACTGATTATCAAAAGTTTACGAAAAGAGGATTGCGGATCGATTATTTTTCGCGCTGTTAATAAATACGGAGAAGTAACAAGTTCTTGTTTACTCCAAGTGACGACTTCTGTTAGTGGACGAACAAGCTTGAAGAAGAGAAGTTGCAAACTTTTATCTTCACCCTCCATGAAGAATAAACTGAACAAAGTATTCGGTAAAATGTAAACCTAGCAAAGTTGTTGAACTTTTGAGATTTTAGAAATTCATTGCGATGCAAAAGCAATGATACATGGAGAACATCGACAGTGTGTGTAAATTATTCTTAAAGAATGTAAATATATTTTTGTAAATAGCATTAGCAATTTTCCCCTTTTAAATTAAATGATCGTTTTTGTAAATTTTTAGCCGTTTTTTAACAAATTGGATTTTTAAATACTTTTCACATTGAAAAGATTCTCAACTCTTTAACCCTTTAGTGTATGAAGCACCAAATGTCAAAGGATCTTATTACGACCCAGCAAAACCTTTCTTCAAATAATGAATATGGGTTTGCTTTTGGAAAAGAACACAAGTTCTCGTATAAAATAGACTGGTTTGGCGTTTTGTGTTTTTCATTCCAATCTATCGGATTATAATTGATGCGCGGTGATTCAATACTGTAAGTGTCAATAGTGGCCAAAAGTCAGTGGGTAAAAGTAATTTTGTCATAGACAGTAATTTACATTCTTACATCAAACATTTCCAAAGCAACCATCTACAACACACAACAACCTACGCACTAAACTGTCTCCGTTTGTTTACAAATAGTTTTGCAATATGTTCAGACTTAAAGCTTCTACAGAATATTAGGCAATAATTCACGATCTATAAATTTACGCTAAAGCGTCAAAAAATATCATCATTATTTCAGAATAAAAATCTACTGCTATCAATATTTCTTCCGAAAATATTTGACAAATACCGATTGGCTCGGACTTTGAAATTATTGCGTTCGGTCATTGCAACGACTTATAAGCTCGGTTGCTACTTTGATCTTGGGCCAATATTTCTCATTGTTATTTTGCGGGCGATAATTCTTCATTAAGGTAAAAAGGGTAACATTTTTTCACTAATAAGGTGAATTGCAGAAATTATTTCCATCCAAACCTTTTCGTAACGTTAATTTGCTCTAATTAAATTTTGATGATCAAATTTATGTAATGATTTCTTTAATTAAAAATTGCTTCACAACTTTTGAGGAAAAAGATATATTAATTTAATGACAATGTGCTAATTTCTTCCTACTTTCCAAAGGTTCACTTGAAAGTCAATTTGTCTATTTCTCTTTGGTTTGAGTTGCAAGAGACTTTTCCAGGCCTATTTCAGCAACTATGGATACTCTTTAGTTAGTATCCTGTCAGCAATCTTGGACTGACTTACCGATTCCCTCACATGACATGGGTTGACCCAGGTGAAGGTTCGCTCTCTTTCCAAGTAAGCCACCACAAGTGAGTGCATGGGAATCGAACCTTGGTCTCCCATACGGAAATCAAGGTTGAAAACCGCTGTACTACTAAAAAATAAAATAATTTGCGAGACAACCAAGAAACGTATGACTTTATGTATGAGAGTTCGTCATTTCAATTCTTTGTGAGCAATTTCCTTTGTTTTTTTCCTATGATGCGTTGCTATGGCAATTTGGCTCAGAAATCTTCAAAACGTTTTATTTCCTCACCAGAGTTTTACGACTGTTTGGTGCTCTCATATTTATAATAAACGACCTTCATCTAAATGAACCACATACTGCTTTAAGTATAGTAATTGCCACATGTTGAGCATTTGAAGTAATTTGTCGCCTAATTTATATTTTTGAAAACATTTTGATTCACTTTCTGATGAATCATCTTTTGAACGGAGAATGAAGTTGCATGCGGAAACGAAAGTATCAAAACTTCTGATCACTTATGTTTATGTGACTTTAATGACTCTTTTTAAAAGGACCTAATGTGGTGCAGTTAAGACCGCGTGCCTTCTTTCATGTATCAAGGAAGTCTGTTTGTGCATGAACTAGAATTATTCGTACATACTTTTAATAAGTTATTTCTTTATCGAACAAAGATAACATATATTTCACCTCTGTCTTGTGCATTGGCACGCATCAGATATTCATTAACTAAACAAATTTCAGTTTCAGTAAAATATCCCAATGCCTGTTCACAGACCTGATATCTACGAAATATTCGAACGTTCATTTCCGTAGACTAACGAACGATAAACGTTCATGATGTAATGACCTCCGATTTTTTTTATCATTCTATTGTTCGGTGTCCGTCGTAGAGTCTTTCTCAAATTTACTGCCCTTTTACAGTGCACTTACAGGTACTTGGGTTTTATCAGAACCTCGAAAACCTACCCTTAAAGGCGGCAGGTAACCTACCTTTAATGCCCCCCCCCCCCCTAAAAGAAAAAAAAACTCTACGTTTTAAACTCTAAAATTAATGAGGTCGTGGTAGATAAAAGCAGGCTGTTTGTGGGAAAAAAACGTAAAGCTAAAACTTTTTCCAAACCTTCTTTATACATTCATTATCACTCTAAAAAAATCGCCCAAAATCCGAGAATGAGGTCACCCTTTTTTCAGTCATTATTGATTTTTCCATGCAAAACCCACGGGGTATTTTTTGGAAATTTCAAAATGATTTTTACCTGTAACCATTTATAGCACTCGAAAGCTCTCAAAAAACTATATCGAAGACTTTTAAGGCAGTATAGCAATTTTCTGAACCCATAGTTATTGCAGTCAAAGTCGCAGAAAATGACGAAAAATGAAGCTTGACCAAGACTGTCCCAAAGCTCTAGCTTCGTTTTGGTGCAAAACTCGTCCCCAGGGCTCAAAATGGAAAATACATCCCAGATATTCACGAAATGTACTTTCTAGATTGCTTCCCACATATATGTGCAGGGTCCAACTGAAGTTGAGAAAAATTTCCTCACATAACTCAAAAGATTGAGAGACTATGAAGTGGAAAGAAAAAGCAAAGATGAGATGCAATATTTTAATTTTTAATTATATTTATATTTAATTGGTTTCTGTTTGAGATTTATTATCCTTTCCTGATTGTTTGAATCGTTTGATCTCCAGTATAGGATATCTCAGGCTTTATTCTCTGTCTATCGGGATTTGCTTGTGACATTCCAATCCAAAATTTGGGCCTTCTGATATTAGGTAAAAACAAGCAAAAACAATTTCAAAAGTAAACTCTCTGAAAAGGAGACCTACTACTTTCCTTTTAATAATAGTATTGATGCAAAAAATAAGAGTCCGTTCCATGCAGAGATACCCGCAGAGATATTCCACTGTAGTAAAGCCTTTTGTAATTCCGCTTGATCTTCATCTGAACGTATTAAGAAAGCTAATGGGTAGAGAAATAAAAAATAAGTTAAAATCTTATTTCGGATATTTTAGTGCATTGTTCGGACAAAACAATATTCGATACCATTCGAAAGCTGTAGTTGACTTATGTAGATATTATGTAGATATGAGATATTAGAATATAAAAAAGTGTGGCTATACCATTTACAAAATTAAAATAATGAAAGTGAAATAATCCTAAGTATTAATTCGGAGTATTTACATTTAGTATCTAAAAGAAAAAAAGTTTTCAAAAAATAAAGCATAAAATCAAAACAGATAAAAATAAGAAATAAAGTAGAAAAAGAAACTGGGAAAGCTTGTGCCAGCCATCTTAGACGTGTTTGCTATAAAATTAACAGAAAGTTAGTTCTTACCTAGAACATTATGAAACGCAGCCTAGTTTAATTGGTCGCTGGTAAGTTATTGAATAATGATATTAATTGTATATTATGCTCAGTCTATAAGCTATTCTACCACTCCACTCGGTATATCAAGAGATTTGATTTGCTTGATCCCATATCCCACTGACAATTTTCGAAAGTTATAACCAAAAGATTTTACAAGACATCTCGTCTAAGCTACAAAAGCTATAAAAGCTATAACATATGTCATATTGGATCAAACACATCAAGCATTTGGATTTTCTTCGATTATTTTTTATGTTTTAAAAATGATTTATGTTTTCATAGTAATGTCTAAACCCACTCAAAGTTAACAAACTACAAACCCCCTGCAAATGTAGTTTAAACAAATATCAAGGATGCTATGGTTTTGCTTGCAATCAACACCATGAGAATAAGTTGAAAATATGATTCAATTACACTCCCCTTGTTGTATTTAATGGTCTTTTGATGGAGTGCACGCTTGACACGATTTACGTCATCTGTCACGATTCGCGTCACGCCGTATTCATCAATCCTTTCCATCAATTCCACGTCTTCTTTTTCCGATGACGCCGTCGTATCGTTGACCGTAAAAACGTTAAAAGTGCCGAGCGTTGTTCTACTGCCATAATTCTTTGACACGACATCGCGTAAAGAATTATGTCCAGGTGTTTCATAAAACTGTTTCTGATGGAAAATATCAACGGCGAAATCGACGAAAGATGAATTGACGGCTTTGGCAATATAACCAGTAGATATCAAATATTTAGTGAAGGGAAAACCAGTTGCTCCTGTTTTATTCAAACATTTGGTATTCAAGACACGTGGTATATCATTAAATTTGATTTTCATAGTCGCCGCTGTTGTGCGTTGGTAGAGGGAAGGGTCCACCAACCAACCAAACGATAATCCAGCGTAAACTGAATTAACACCAACCAATTTGACAGGATCAAGTGATACAATGAGCACTTGTTTTTCCATTTGAAACTTTTGAACGAGTTTTGCAGTCAGTTCCCCAGTTCTCAATGCGATGTATCGATCTATGGGTTGTGTTCCCACACTGTCTGGTGTCAACTGAAAAATAAAATCAATCTATACATGAAGAAGACAGTGCCTTAACGTTACATACAGCGAATACGTACTTAATACATGAAGAAATATCATTTAAATCAAATTGAATTCCGATTGTTGAAGAGTCTCTAAATTTTCTTTGCTGATGTTTGTTTGTTTCTTATGGGATAAATTAAACATCCGTGTCTGTGACCCACTGAGATCCACCTTGGAACACTTGAAATATTGCTAAAAAAGGCTCGTTTTTCGCAACAGTGGAGAAAATAGCTACACCAGTAGAAAATCGGATATTCTCTCTCACCTCAGTGGTAAAACAAAGAATTAGAAAGAGTCACGCTACTGAAAATATGATGAAAGAACAATAGACTTTTAGGACCCCATTAGAAAAACATTACCATTTGACCCAACCCAGTTAGTTTGAAAGATTTGACTTTCACCCTGAGCTTTGGGCACCTACTGAGGCACAGGGACAGTGTGAAAATAAGTGAAATACCTCAATATAAACCAGTAGATTAGTTTCTTTTAGTTCTTTCAGTGCTTCAGATAAGAGAGGGATTTTCAACGTTGAACGGTAGGTGAAGGTTTTAACCACATTGTTATAGTCGTCTGAAAAATAAAATATTGTGATTAGGCGAGACCAATTTAGTTAGTTGTTTTTACGGGCCCGACTGACGAGTGTGATAAATTGCGTGGGTTGCGTGCCTTCGTGGGTCCATGAAAAAAATTCGTGGGTTCATGAAAAAAATTCGTGGGTTGCGTAAAAAAAATTCGTGGGTCCTGAAAAAAATTCGTGGGTTCAGATAAAAATACGGTGGCCGAGAACTGCACAAATATTATTTCTCAATACTCAGGTTCTAAAAATACGCAAAAAATATCTTCTCGAATGTATGCGCAAAAAAAAACTAAATATATTTTTTGTGTATCTTTTATATTTTTTGCGTATTTTTAGAACCTGAGTATTAAGAAATAATATTTGTGCAGTTTTTATTTTATGTTTTTTGCGTATTTTTTAAATAATTTTTGCTTACTTTTTATAATTTTTGCGTACTTTTTATATTTTTTGCGTATTTTTAGAACCTGAGTATTTTGCAGTTCTCGGCCACCGTTTAAAAAAGCACATGGGTTCAGAAAAAAACACATGGGTCATTAAATAAAATTCAAGGGTTAAATAAAGTACATATAAAAAAAATCGTATATATGTATTTCATAAGCATTTTTTTCGCGTAAAATTTCAACATCAAGAACGAAAAAGAATTTTGAAGGAAAGAAGAAAGACGGACTATGATGACTTCTCGTGTTTTTGTACACTCTAAAGAAATGTTTGTTTCCGCGTTACCGGCCGGGTGAGAAATCTTTTTCGTCACCCGGCCAAAAGCAAAACCTTCAAATTTTAATGAAAACAAAGATTCCATGTAGTCAGATCAACTTCATAAAAAATAGCAGTCAATTTTATTTGCCACATCCTTACTCCATGAAGGAAGATTTTCAAATGAAGTCCTTATTTATAAAGCCTCTTTCATACACTGGAACTCAATCATACAGGCTAAAGTGAGAAAGATTGTTACTTGATTGAGTAAGAAATAAAAAGTTAATTATCTCATTAATGATCTGATTGAAAATTTGTAAACCTTACTTAAAAAATAGAATATTTAATAAACTATCCACCCTTAAAAAGAAATTGTCCCCAACCAGACTATTAATTAGATCGTTAACTTTTTAATGGTTTTTATCATTTTAGACTGTATGGTTGAGAACACGTATAAAAGAGGCCAAATCTATAAAGACTTTTAAAATTTCTCCTTCATTGAGTGAGGATGTGGCAAATAAAATTGAATGCTGTTTTTCATGAAGTTGATCTGATTGCCATGACAGAGATATTATCATTTCAAATCCTGAGAATCTGCATAAAACGAAATGTGATAACCCTATCCCACCGATTCTTTCAAACTCTAAATTCACCTTATTCGCGGTGACACAAACACAATCAATAGGTAATTGATAATTAATAGGTAATCAAGAGTCATAAAAATTCTGAATATCGATGGATTGGTCATCAATTGGCTATATAATATCGATTATACAATGATTTTAATTTTTTAACCCAGACTGTCTTAATCGAACAGTTGAATTATCGAACTAATCGAACTCAATCGAATGACAAAAGTTCAATTAATTTTGAATTTGGTTAGTGGAACTTTAAAAACAAAAAATAATTTGTGCGTGAAAATTTGATAGTTCGATTAAGTTCGATTAATACAATCAATGAGAGTTGGACTAATTATAATCAAACCGCAGTATTCCAAACGGTAATCAAACTTTAATAGAATATTCCTAATTTTTAGATTACAGTTACAATTACAGTATTTAGTTGAACTCTCCTTCCTTGTACACGTACTAAGGCGTCCATCAAAAATTGTTCTGTTTGCGTCACAGAAGGTGTAAAAATAAATGCAGGGAGGTAGGCGGTCGGAAAAATTTCCGGGTTTTTGAAATATTGCCTGAAACCTTTTTGTTCTTTTGAAATACTTAGAGTTAATAGCATTTTCTCCCCTGCAGTTCTAAAGATTCTTACACTGCTAAGTAGTTGTTGTTTTATTATTGAGAGAGCACACAGGAAAAAAGTAATTATTTTCCTCATCTCTGTACCGGAAATCAGTGAAGAATATGACGTGGGCGGGCGACGCGCAAAGAACAATTTTTTGATGGCGGCCTAATCCAACTTAATTCATTTCTCACACTTTTTTGCAATATTGTGGTTTGATTAATTAGTCGAACTCTCGTTGTACTACATTGGTACTAATCGAACTTAATCGAATTGTCACAATTTTATGATTTTTTTCAAAAGTTCGATGAACCATGTCATTCAATTAGTTCCAAAATTGAACTGTTCGATGAAGACAGTCTGGCACAGAATTCAATTACCGAACTTAATTGAACTTTAATCGGCTGACAAAGTTCAACTAAAAACTTGTTCGATTATTTCGATTAATAAAGTCTGGTTTGTTTAACTAATTGATAAAACTAAATCCAACTCCTTAATAAGAACCTTTAAAAAACTGTAGACATCATCAAATCACTAAAAATATACCTGTCACAATTTTGGAAGATCTTGAAGCATCGCAATCGGATCAAAGTTTCACTTTTCTTTCATTCTCCTCATCAACAACCAGCCAAAAATAGCAATAATCAAAACAAAGCAAATAATCATTCTTACTGTAGTATTTTAGAATTAAATGCACATATTTATGTTTTATTGGTGCATAAGGACAGTACACAGACTTATCTTAAAGCACTAATAGAATATTTTCACACCCTCTAACAAAGGTTGATTGGTACGGTCAGAAGGCTTATGTCATCACCGCAGTGGAATATGAATGGAATAAACCGATCCCTGAAGTTGAAGGTTTCGTCCGTGCAACTAATGGTGGTAACTTTTACGTGATTACTCCAACGGTAAGTGAGAAATTATCTTTGTTAATTGTATGTACTAGCCTAGATTATGGTACTCCGCTACGGTTATTGTTGACAATTGTCACGGTTATTGTTGACAACGGCTACGGTTATTGTTTACAATTGCTACACTTATTGTTGACAACGGCTACGGTTATTGTTGACAACAGCTACGGTTATTGTTGACAACGGACGGCTACGATTATTGTTGACAATTGCTACGGTTATTGTTGACAACAGCTACGGTTATTGTTAACAAAGGCTACGGTTATTGTTGACAACGGATACGGTTTTTGTTGACTACTTAACGGTAAAGTTATCTTTCCTATTGGAATGACGTGTTGTCCATCTGACAACATCCAATAAAACACTTTGTTTCAAAGAAGATGAGCTTATTTTCTTTTGAGTAAACAAAAAATGACAGTGCCACTTTTTTACACTAGAGAGAAAACGGTCTGCAAACTTTCTCGAAAAATGAAAGAGTTCAGATCATTTTAAGGCTTGATTTGAGAAATGTTAAGAACATCCGAAACCTTTATGTGGTCACAGTGTTCTATTTTGAAAAGCGTGCGAGGCTTGAATGCGACAAAATCGCCAAATTCTCTTTCCCAAAGACTCTAATATGTAACCTTCTTCTTTCTTGTACTCAAAATGAACTACAGGGCGAAGAAAGTTGCCATGTGTTTGGACTGACCAACAACAATTATGAAGGTGTCTTGGGAATGTCCATATTTCGCCGATTGACCACCAATAAAGTCGCTAATAATTTTCACGAATACTTCAAACTTATTGAAGAAAGCTATGAAAAGTTTTACAAAACCAAATCGTCATCGTAGAAGAACATTATGTGAAAGTTATGGATATCAATTTTGACACTAAAATTGTTTTAATACATCTAGTTTATTAATAGATTATTTGCCCATGACTGTTTTTCTTCCATACTGTATAATTATATTCTTGTAGTCTTGTAGTCAATCCATTTTTGATCAATGCCTCGTCTGACTTATTTTCTAATTCTATAGTCGTCCAGATTACTAGACTACCGTATTTCCTCAATTAAGCGCCGCGGCGCTCTTAAAATTTTCGAGATTTTAGGTGTGGCGCTCTTTAAAGGGCGGCGCTTATCAGAGGGAGGCGCTCTTTTCAATTTTTTGATTTCCTACTTTATAAAAGCTTGAGAAATCAAAAAATTTCCATGAAATGAAAACCCATGAATTGACAACCTATACTTTGAGACATTTATTTTGAGACATTTATTTCAGAAATAAGATACTAAATTTCAATATCTTCGTGTTCGTCGCTTAGATGTAGAAAAGTTTAATAGCAAAAAAATTATAGAAGTCAAATAAAATACACACTGGTCTGTTTTTTGAATTTTTCAAAAAAGCGTCGTTTTCAGAGGTGCGGCGCTCTTTAGAGGGCGGCGCTCTCTTATCAAATTTCAAATTTTAGGGGCGGCGCTAAATAGAGGAAATATTACGGTAAGGAAATAATATTTCATAATATTTCTTTTATTTTTGTTTCACTTTTACCGAGTTTTAAAGGAAATAAAAAATCTATTTCTTCGAAACCTCAAAATTTGTTGTAACTTTTATTAAAAACCAAGGTTTATATAAAATGAAGTAATAATTTAAAGACAATCGATCGAGATTTATAGCAATCTAATATCAGTCCAACTGCCGATTGAAAAATGTGATGAATGATGCTGCAAAAAACGTTTGCAGTTTTTTAATCAATAAAAATAAGAACAATAACGCGCGTTACATCAGTTTATTGTTTATAGTTAACAATACAATGTGTTCTTTTTTAATAGATTATAATCACAAAAGCAAAGTCCAGAAAATTTGCAATGCTTTGGCTTACCATAGAATAACAAATCTTGGAATAAAAAGGTCTGTGTTTTGAAAAAAGATATCAACTCGCATTTCTAAAACAGCTTACTGAATTAATTTTAAGAACCAATAAACGTTCTTGCTTTTCACTGCTGACTGGTTGTTGACTCGGTATCTGGCATATTAACCAGATTGATTGTAGTCTGATCTGCAAACCCATACTAAAACCGTTGTACGTATGAGTCTGCTAAATAAGCTCCCTTTTGCGGTTTTAGTTCAGTCTGTAAAATACACGAAATTTAGCGAGTTGTAAAATCCGAGCGACTTGAGAGGCGAGTGAGGAGGTAAACAACATGGCTGTCGAAAATTCAAAAATTGTTAAGATTTCTGATTAAAAATGAACATAATGTCGCTTTGATCTTAGCGACTTTGGTGACAAAAACAAGCTCTCTCGTTATTGATCTTCATAACCATAAACCACAGCAGAAAAAAACCTAACCCAGTCGTCGCAAAGAATTCTCTACATAACAGAGAATATGACAATAGAAGACATTGCATTGTATTCAAATTTTAATCAAAAACATTTTAACGATTTTCACCGTTTTGATTTGAGAGCATAATCCTCATAATTTTCTAATCAACAAGAGTCAAGAGAGGGTAACACTACAAGAATAACATACCTGTTACCATTTGATGTGCTTTACAGGTCTTTTTGAAACTTGTAAAATTCGAAAACTTCCATCCCAACAAAAAAATGTCAACAAAACAAATTTCTATTTTCAGACTTCATTTCAAGTACGTAAGAAAAAAAATCTTGTTAGTGCACACAGAAGATACATCAAAATATATAATTTCAACTTAAACACTTGGAACTGAACAATAACTTCCAACATTCAAAGATTTAAAAGCGACAAGCAGCCATAAAATGCCTCCGCCTGTCCGTCATCTTGTTTTTTCCACTGTTTACCATCTGTCATTAGGGGAAAAGAATTTTCCAAATATATCCCTCGCAAAACAAAATTGCCCTTCACCTTATACGACGAAGAGCGGCATATTCTGGGACAGAAGATTTTTCGACTTTTTAGCATCCTCTAAGAAGCACGTTTCGTTAGAGAAAAACTTGGTTATTTCATCAGAAAAACAACGACCATCGTCAGCAATGATATAAAATTTATGCAACGATGTAGAAATAATTATTATTTAAGGCTTTCGTGAATTTTTATCACACTTTCTTGCTTTGGATTTTAATTACTCATGGTATGATTGTTAACAATAGGTAACGTGCATATCTCTTGCTTATTTATTTGATCTACTCTCACTCCTACATCTTTTTTATGACGATGAAAGCCGTGTCAAGGTTTGTTTACATTTTTAAGATGCTTCATTTTTAGTCATCTTGCTTGATCCAACTGTCTTCTCTTGTTGATGTTTTTGACGCCTCTTCACATCCTGGACAATCTGCCACTGCAGGAATAGAAAAGTCTGCAATGTTGTACTTTTCTAAGTTCTCTGAAGTCTTTAATCATAAAATCAACACTTGATAAGTGACTTTGGGCATCAGTCATAATTCTTGTACCATACCAACACAACCAAACTTCTTTTGCTCTCTCATCTCTTTGTTTATCGATTTGTTTGTAACCCGTTTAAATTCACAAATGCTCAAGGTTTATCCTGTTATTTTTAGCCTAGTGTTAAAACTTCAAATTTGCAGCTCAATAACATCAACTAGAAACTTCAGCGTTCAATCAACATCTCACTTACAAAAGTCAGAGAAAAGTTTGAAAAGCATCTTTTACTATAATAGAAATTTCCCCAACTTTTTCACCACTTTCTGCTAAGTCGTCGCAACTATTTTCAGCTTAAATTCCAGCTTAGAATCCACATCTTAGCGCATGGGCAAAATATAGAAGCGGAAAAACACTCAAAATCGTCAAAACACGCGCACGCACCATACATAAAGTACGATGCCCCAGACGGCTCACCAGGCACTTCCAGTTTTTACACACTTCCAGTGCATGAATTTTATAAGAACTGGAACTGTCAAAGGGTCAATGGCCCAGAAGGCTCAAATTACACACTGTGCACTTCTGAAACCTTTTTTCCGCGCGACTAATAGCGTTTTGGTCAATAGAAAAGATGCCGAGTTACACAGAACGAGTTGAGCTTTACGAGTCACGAGTTTCGACGAAGACTAGTTTCGAGTTGTCTTTTAATTGAAGAGTTATTTTGAGTTGATAAAACTCGATTTTTTCAAAATAAGAGTTATGTCAAGTTGTTCCGGGTGGCCGCGTGCGTTGATTGAATTTAAATTATTCCTGAAGTTATATTTTTGCTTGAGCCAATTGCTTTTGGTCTAGTAAATAAGGATTAACTCTTAAACTGAGTGCTAGTTGATCAACAGTTCTCATAAATTAAGATACACAAGTCCGAGTTGCAACTCATAAAACTCGTATTTGCAAAATAAAACTCTTAAGTTTTTAACTCGAAAATTACAACTTAGACATCACTTTCAATCAAAGTTATTCGGAATAACTCAGCTTATCTTCTGATATATTATCAAAGTCCCTCGTGAAAACTAGAAGTGCGTGTTTTTTACCCTTTGGGGGCCACATTATATACAGCAACGTAATGTTACATCTGACAAAAAATAATGTTCTAAGTGGCATGGCTTCCGAGAAAACCGTTCATGTGTATCTCAACTACCGCTTACAGTAAACGATTTTGCAAGGAATCTCATCGACAAAAAGCAGACAGATTCTATCCTGTTGGACTTTAGCAAAGCTTTTGACAAAGTCAACCATTTCAAACTTTGCTTAAAAGTATCACATTACGGTATTCGAGGATCAACTCTTAAATGGATTGAAGCTTTTCTTAATAATAGGACACAGCAAGTTGTATTAAATGGAAAGTTTTCAGAGAAAGCTGAGGTTTTGTCACGTGTTCCCCAAGGTACCTTCCTTGGGCCACTTTTATTTTTATTGTACATAAACGATATGCCATCATACGTTCAATCAAATATCCGACTATTTGCAGATGATGCCTATCT
>JAUJPO010041212.1:0-18259 GCA_032270745.1 Tiaropsis multicirrata
TACAAGATTACAAAGAATAACAAAATGTAACAGTTAGTTTTATATCAGGTATCAAGGTTTTGTAAGTCGGGGTGCAATTGTCAGGCAGTTTTATCTAATTATGAAGATAAATAAAAATAATGTTCTGAAGAAATCTGCACCAAAGTTTGAAAAATTTTAGGATGCCACTAGCTTAGTAGCTGACCCCTAGTCTCAGACTTTTTTTAGGTCCCAGCTGCCCTTTGACCTTTTAGCCCCCCTCCCCCTGTGGGCAGGGGGATGAAGCTATGAAATATTTCTTCCAAAATAGATAACTCTCTCCTCTTGTTGACTTCCATATAATATCTATGAACTTTTTGTTTTGTTCAAGATTCAACGTTCGAATGGAAGAATATAAAAGAGTGTGTGGTGGAAACATAAATAACAACCAAGGAAAACATTTTTTTTGGATCGACGATAAAATAGTTGTTGAATAACTTCTCGTGCAATACTCAAATATTTTACTCGTTCCGGATTTTTCCTATATCTTTCCTCGCCTAAAGGCGTATTGCACTCAGAGTCATACGATAACTATTACATATTTTGCTTATTAAAATCTATTTGCTTGAATTAAACAAACGTCGTTGATAATTATAATTAACATAACTCTAATAACAATATTTTATATATCTTCTCAGTGAAAGGGTACGCATCCTAATCTTTCATTTTTATTGGTCAAAACAGAAACACGCAGATTTTCAATCAACCAAATCTGAGTCTCGCTAAAAATTGGTATTGTAGCCCCTAGCTCGATTCATGAAGCGACGTAACGATTTTCTTATCTTCTTAGACGAGAAAATGTAAATAAAAGCATCGAGTATGAAGGCTATAGGGTAACACAGATCAACTGCCCAGTGGAAAGAAACCGGGATTATTTGATCGTCTTTATAGTAGATATAATGAATCCAATTAGGAACCATCCAAAACAATATAAAGGAGATAATAAGCAATGCAGGGTAGAAGAAATTGACTCTGAATGGTTTCGTCGATGACGCAACAGAGCTGCTGGAATTTCCACAGTTTGAATTATGAACTGAGGTGTGGCCTGGATTTGTGTTTAGAGTATTTTGTGGAGCTTGGCCTTGGATATTTTGGCGAGTTACTTGTTGACAACTTACAGTGGTTTGTCTGTAATAACATATCCTGTGAAGCAAATAGCTGTAGGTCAAGAAAAAGATAAGTGCGCATGTCATATCAGCGAACGGGAACATACGATAAATAGTCAATGTGTTCGAACGATCGTTCATAAGACGATTGTTTTTTATGACGAAATTCGCAACCATGGTGATGGCAAGAGATAAAAATGGTAGCACGGCTAGAGTTACTTTCGCTTTTCTAGGTGTCCACAGTACGGGATATCTCAAGTTCAAATACACCACCATAAACCGATCAAACGATATGACGACCATAATAAGCATGTACCAAGCTGAAAAGAAGCTTGCGTGAAGCAATTCGAATACAAATTCAAGCCGTGATCCAGACATTCCACCAAAGAAATTAAACGATTTACTAGTCATTTGCGTCAGCGATAGCAATACTTCAACCAAGCTCAAATTGATCAAGTAGCTTTTTTGAATCTCTGTAAAAACAGCATCCTCGTTCGTACGGCCGATCACAAAGACTGCCAAAGCATGCAATAAAATACCGAAAGGAAACAAAGCAAACTCCGCTAATAGGGCAATTTTCAAGCTTTGCGGTAATGTACTGTAAACCATTGTCGCTGAATATTTTTTGGCTCGTGAAGAATCAAGAGCAGAAAATCAAAACAAATATTTTGCCATAATATTACTTCTTCTAACCTTGAAGTCTTGAACAAATAAAAACAACTTTTAAATCATCTAAAACACAATGAATAACTGATGCCGTGCTGTGTAATTCTCGTACTGACATAATACTCTCTTCTGAGATTATTTAAATTTTCATCTAAAAGATTTGGAAATCCAAATCGAAGTTCATATAAAAAGAAACTAGAAATAAATACGAGATTATTAAAAAAGCTCTTCCGGTTCTTGATAAAATTTAATTTTTTTCATTTTTTAAACAATATATTTTCATGGAAACGAGGTCGGGCTTGATAAAATACACTTTACGAGAGGTTTGACCATAAAAATAAAGAACTAAAAACAGCCGTAGAAGAAGAACGGAAAGAGCTTTTGATCTCAAATCAAAGGTCTTGCATAGTAAACGGTTCAGAATGATTAAGTTGTTATTCCTAACTGAAGGGGTCGAGAAAAAAACATAATCTTGGGAAAGATGTATTTAGACAATTAAATCTCTCTTCTTTTCATACTAACTTGAACCATCTTTCCCACAAATATTTGACTTTCCTCTTAGAGCTTCTATTTGGTAACTATTCATCACTTTCATTCAAAAAGAATGAACGACGGTTAATCATGAATGAAGTTTTACATTACTTCGTGTCTCCTCTTTCACTATCATCTTTCGTTAACTTTTTGTTTGTAGTTTTAGGGAAGAAGAATCATCTCCTTTTATAAAAATGTTTCAAATTCAGATCTGAACCACAAACGAAATCTCAAGCTATGTTTCTTTTAGTACAATCCTTCTTAATTAACAATGAAGCAGAAAGTCCTGAGGTTAAGAACTCGCCAGATAGCAAAATGTAGGTTTAACTAGAAGAACTTAAATTATCCAACGTGTAGTTTTTATCTTAGGTGCTTATTTCATTTCGAATAAAAATTATTGGAATCCTTTCGTTCAAGACACACGAAAGGACAAGCGAATAGAACAGAAATATCAAGAATTTAAAGGCATATAGGAACAAAAAAATACCCTCCCATTGAAAAAATAAAAACGGTTAAAATAACAACAAAACTATATAATAAATTAAAATCATCTTACGAAGTTTGGAGGCGGACATAAACTCAAAGAACAATCGCCACCGGAAATTCGGGATGGAACAAAAACTGAACGGAATTGCCAGTCAACACTGTACGATTGGATAGCACTGACATTGTCGACTTTTTAGATGCAGGAACAAACCAATTTTTGCGAAGTTGCGTCGATTGAGAGAAACTTGGGGAGAAATTCCGTGGTCTGAAAATTAACAATTTTAAAGGATCTTATTATTATATTCATACAGAAATTCCCCTTTTCAAAGTTGCAAAGATGTTCAAAGTGATCCTTTTCAATTTCCCACTTTCTTTTGTAACTGTCGAACGTGCTAACCGCACTGGCTCAACTTCAGTATCTTTCAAATCATTCGTAGGCCCAATTGTAAATTTCATTACTAAGGGAAAATTTTAGCATTCCTTAAAAGGTTTTAGCCTCGTTTAGGCTAAAAACTCGTCCCCAGGCCTCAAAAATGATAATTTTCGAAAAATAAAAAATTGTCCCCAGATATTCACTCAAGGAACAAGTGTGCAAACATTTTTGAAGTCTCCAGACTGCCCCAAAGTTTTAGCCTCGTTTTGAAGAAAAACTCGTCCCCAGGCCTCAAAAATCAAAATTTTGAAAAAATGAAAAAGCACCCCCAGGGAACAAAGTGTAACAAATTTCAGAAAAATTCGACAAGTTTTGAGCCCTCCAGGCTGCCCCAAAGATTTTGGGACATACGCACAGACAGACACACAATGCATCTTGAGACTAAAATTCTTATAATGAGTCCCGATTAATCTTTTTAACATCTGTCAGACAATGAAAAAATTGAAAAGTTTTTTATGTGGAAAGCACAGGAAGTGTCAAAAAAGCGCCTCAAATTTTAGAATTTTGACGGAGCTTTTCTATTGGTGCAAATGACCTCAAACTTTCAAGAAAAAACTTTATTTAAATTCTTATCATACCTGATAAAAGTCTTAAAAAGAAACGCTGCCTGGTTAACAAGATCTTAAAAACTTTCAAAACAGGTGAAAATTGACATGTATCAATACATACTTGCAACTATTGCTGGGTCTTTCAACAATCGGTATTTCCCTCAAGACTTTCACCTCTCCACTGAACACATTCCAAGCCAAGATGTAACCAATGGTATACAAAACTAGCTTCATCGTCTTCTGTTCTTCAAACATATCGAACTTGGTCGAAGTGGTGGATTTCATGCTGCTTGTTGCTGTATCATGGTATGATTTGCAAGGATCTCTCAATACAACAAGCGCATTGATAAGGATAATGGCTGTATTGTTTTTTGTGCAAAACTGGAATAAGAAAATCATTTGAAATAGTATTAGTTCATCAAAATTGATTCGCAAAAGGAACATTTCAGAGCAAAACAAACTCTAAAATTAAAAAGATAAAAACACTAAGCGAATTATGGCTGAATTAATCTTTTGTATGCAACAAACTTTAAGGCTCATTAGCTTATCAACTTGAAGGTTTCTTTGGCTCAAATCAAGTTAAACCATTCACATTGTAAGAAAGATATTTAAATTTCAGAACAAGGGAATCTACAAGACTGGTTCCATTGATTAATTTAAAATGACAGCTTAAATTTTGTTTCAATATATATATAGAATTTTCTATATTATTGGTTATTATTGGACTTTATCTTTGAGTACCATGTTTTTTGCCAATTTCTGATATTTTACAAGGCAGTACATCATTTCATATGGTTTGAGAAGAAAATGGTGTTATGTTTCACATTGCATTCCCTGTAAAATTTATGTTCCAATGAGGGGTCAACCACCCAACTCTGAGATATAAACTTTTAAAGGTTTATCCGTTTTGATGACGTCACTGGGGTGATGAGTGGCATGCTCCGAAAAATTCAACAGTTTTTAGACAACTGAAGAATTGTTTCCACGAAGGGCCACTAAAAGTAATAAATAATTTGCGAATTCAAAAACTACCCCAGGGTCCCAAAAAAAAAAAAAACGTCAAATATTCTCAAGGGAAAAGGGGTTAAATTTTGATCCAAACATTGGCAGTGCAACGACTTCTTTTAAAAAGTTGCTAAAATATCTACTTTTCTTTTCGATTTTCCACGCCTAGTGTTACACACAGACGGACAGATTTTAGAATACGGCTATTAATATATAGATGTTGATAGACTTTAGTACTTAATGTGGATTTCGAATAACAGGAAGGTTAATACTAAAAATAAAACCATTAAATACTTATAATAAGCCATGCTATTGACACAAAATAGAGTCTAAGTAAACTAAACTTAGTAAACTAAGGGCTTATGATATCTTCATGGCAGATCATGATGTTACCATTTTAAATCATGGGAGACTCTGCAATAGTGTCATTTATAATGACTTGAATCGTCTTCTGATTAACTTCTAATGGGAAGGAAGATTCATCGATATTTTGGCGATGTACGACAATGTGAATGTTGATGTTAGCCTTTTTTTCTTCTTTTCTTCTTTTCTCATCCATTCGTTTTGATTGAAGTTGTCAAAGATTTCCATCTTGTTTAATGTTGCATTAAAGAAAATCTCCTTATAAAATTTGGTTGAATACAATAATAGGATTTGCGATTTAGGACATTCATGTTTCTAAGCCCATGATCGACCCAAAAATATAACTGTATTCTTTTGGTTGTTGGACACTGAATATTGACATATTTTGTGTACCTTTCCCGCCAATCAAATTGAGGATTGTTCATTAGATCTAACAGTATTTGATGAAAATGTGGATCAAACTTTGGTTTACTCTGGAAATAGTCTATCCATCTTTCATCCATAACAATGTTATGTTTCGGTAATCATTCTTTGCTTTGAAGACACAGACGTGCAAATTCTAAGCACCACAATACAATATCAATTTCTTTTTTTTTGTGTTTCGTTTGATTGCGGATGTCTGCTTGTTTGTTTGACATGTACTTTGTTTTAACAGAAATTATTTCAAAACACATAAGCAACAGAGTTTGTTTATTTTTTTCTGTGTTATTTGGTATATTTGACAAGACTTTCTATACTTCATTTTCATCGGTTCTTAACATCGCTTGAAATTCAGTTGCGAAAAACTGGACGTAATTATCTTCAGTGATTTGTATTTTACAAAAAGCCTAGACTGTAAAGCAAAGCATATCCAACAAAGACTTGACTATATATGTCAAGGATATTGCCGTGTGTTTTAAATGACAGTTTAATTTAAAACCACTGAATTCATCTTTGGCAGTGTCGATATAGGGAACAATAGTAACATTTCTATGTTCACTGCACGGCAAAATTGTATCTCCTTTAAACTGTTAAAACCAAACACATGCACATGAAATATATTGAAAATCCAATGTTGGCCATTGCTTTTTTTTATTGTTACACTAAAATAAAATGATAATATTAATGATATTAGTTCCCATCATCTATTATACAAACTTTCATGAAAATTCTTGTCAATTTCACCTAATAAGATAAAACCATGATTTTTAACCTACATACAAAATCACATTTAAGAGACAAACTTAACAATCTCAAAATGCTTATGATACCATGTCATGTTATGCGACATGCGACGTAGACATAAGCATAGTCATAGATATAGATACATTTCATCAACAAATTTAGGCAACTTCTTCAGATCTAATAGGGCGTTTTTTTATAAGAACAGATCATTTTTAGTACAAGTTTATATAATTTTTGTTATAAGTCAGCGAAATCAAAGAGCATTTGCTTCTAACAACTTTCTTGTTCTTTTTTCCCTCTTTGCCATTTTTACCACAATGGTTTGAAACAAAAAAAACTAAATGTCATTTGGGCAGAATTTCCCAGAGTCTAAACCATGGCTACCATTATGAATATTTGAATCTAAAAATCTAAAAACAGTGGGCGTTTCCCAATTTTATGAAATGTCAAAAAAAAAACGTTTTTGTTGTTGCCATTTTGAATAAACTAAAGTTCTGTGAAATATCATCCCCCCTGAGAAATGAAAAACTGTCATACATACAGTCATATATCATTAGAAATGGAGTTGGTCTGTCATTATAGACCTTTCCGATAATACTGCCATTATCTTGATTTGTAGGCAAACGGATGTCTTGCAAGGAAATTTAATGCAAAATATACCTTAAAAGCTTTTGCCTCTAAAACCATTGTTTCATAAGAAAACAACAACAAAACTTCAAAAGATCAAAAGAAGAGATGTTAAAATTTCAGATTAAATATATTGTAAAACATTTTCTGCCAGTTATAACCAAACAGGATCAATTCAGCAACATAATACTCAACAACAACAGACAACACAATTCTCATAACGCATCATTTAATAATTTAAAAACAAAGAATAAACATGAAATTTCCTATTATACTTTTTGGAAGTTTTTGGGTTCTGAGTGGAGTATGTTAGCACTTCAAATGGTGATAGAAGCATGAAATTTGGTACAAAATGTTGTCCATGATATAAGAATTTTAATAGTAAACACCAAAAATGTCACGTGACTGCTGACGTCAGCACTTTTTTTAAATAAATAAATGTCTCCAAAACATCAAGTGTTTTATATTGTTGGAAAGGGAATTGGAACAAAGAACAACTTTTGCTTACTGTTTTCTTAAAAATCAAGCTAATAAAAGTTATAAGCCATCAAAGTGTTTTCAAAAAATAAAAACGGTGTATAAAATGTATTTTAGTCCAGCTGCCAGTTAAAAAAATCCTCAACCACATCCCCCCTTTTTCTGGAACAATGCAGTTGAATTGTTTTCAAAAAAATGTTTTTTCAACTTCCAAAATCACTGAACTAGGGCAAAAATAGGCTAAAAACAAGCTATTTACAGCAAAAATAAGGGACTTTGCTTTTGTACTTAATAAGACCCACGAGGAGGGGGTTGGAAGAAATCTAAAGATGATACTAATTTCGCTAATTTATTTCCACGAATTCATCAATCCATTAAAAATGGCGTTAAGGTTTCGTATCACAAGTTTCTGTGAATATTTTTATCCTTCCAGTTAATATCTGTCTTCAGTTGGTTTTACTTTTTGACCACTGTTTTGGTCGTTTCACAAATAAAGTAAAATGTTTTATTACAAAAATATGAAAAGTATATATGTAGCACACTCTCCTAAAATCATTGTTTTTTTTTGCACATTAGAGCACCAAAAGCATGTCTTCCCTGGAAAAGAGAACATTCCACCAACAGATCACGAACAGAAGTTTATTAATTATGATTTTTCTGATGATGAATTGTCTGTTCCAGTTGTGTCTATGAAAAACGCACATAAGGTCAAGACCTTTGGCGCTGATGATCTACTGCAACCTGACTCATCTGATGAAAACTTTGAGGAGTCACCAACAATCGTAAAGAATCTTGAACCCTCATTGCGTAAACATATTAATTTCCAAGAAAACAGACTGTTGAGGCAGATGCACGAGGAAAGTTGTAACCCAAATCTAGACCCTATATTTTTATACAACGAAGAATCAGAAAAATCATTTGGACATAAAATCAATTCGACTAACAGATATATAAACTCAGAGACAGTTATTGATCACAAATGGACAAAACAGTGTGAAATTTCTTTGCAAGGTAAGTCAAAAGAAATGAAACTAGATCAGACAGAAATTTCTCCAAACACTGTGAAGTCATCGAAAGAAGATTTATTTTCAATGAACTTGGAAACTGAATATCAAAAAAGGATGGTGAACCAAGATTCTGTGCATCTTGTACCAAACTTTCTTCAGAAGCTGCACGAACAAAGCTGTTTTATAAATTTGGATCCAGTTAAGGAAATTCAAGATTCCAAAAAGCAAGAAACTTTTAGTAGCGTTGAAGGTGAAGAAACAAACTTTCTTCAGAAGCTGCACGAACAAAGCTTGTTTACCAATCTAGATCCTTTTCAGGAAACTCAAGAAGCTCAAAATTCTTACCGAGAGACATTTGAAATAAACAAGCTAGATATAAATGACAGGTTTGTGAAGCAAAAGGTGAAGGAAATTGACTGTCTCAAGAAATTACACGAACAAAGTTTGTTTACAAATCTAGACCCTTTTGTGGAAACTGAAGAGGAGCAAGAATCTGAAAATAACAGTATTATACAACGAAATTCAGAGACAAATAATTATACGATACCAGTACTGGAGAGGCTACACGAGCAAAGTTGCTTAACCAATTTGGATCCCTTTGATTTCACAGAGGAGAATGAGCGTGTTTCTTTTGGTAAGGAAGTTAAAAAATCTGCGATTTTGCATGAAAGTCAAACACCTGATATAAAATTGTCAAGAGATAACTCAATGGATTTTAACAACACATTAGATAACAGTTTTTTCAGCTCTCATACTTCTTCTACTTCAAGCCAGCAGAAATCTCAATGTGTTTGTAATATGAAAACATTTGTTCGAAATAATAATTCTTGCCAGGAGAAGAAAAGTGAAAATACTGAGAAAATTGATTTTGATGATTTCTGGGATACCTGACTTGACTTTGACTTGTTGTTGTTTGTGGTTGTGTAAACAGGTTTTTGTAGTTTTTTTTATATATATATGGTATATAATTGTTTTACTTTTTGGCGTTTACTAAAGAGGCTATAATAACAGGTCTAGATCATTTGGCAAATTTTGACATTATTGTCCCTGAAGGAAAATCAGATGTTTTTAAGATGATAGAGCTAGAGGTCTACTTTTGGTTCCAAAAAAAAAATCGGATCTAAATATTTGAAATAAGCTAAGTTTGAAATTTTTGTATTTTATTTTGTATTACTTGATTTCTCAGGGTATTTTCCTTCAGGATCAAAATTAGGTTTTGGACATGCCAATTTTAGGCCACTCAAGTCTTCCTTAGTAAAGTCTCGTACACTAATTTGGAAATCGAAGCATTGAGACAAGTTTGTCTCTTTTATTCAAGCGTTTTTTAGAGACTTCAGTATTAAAGGACGACGTGGTCTCAAATTGGAAAATTAATTATGTTTGATATGATTATCACAAGCTTTGCTATATTATACCATTTGAAAAGTTAGGTTACAATGAAATCCCAATGGCGCATTCTTTATTTCGAAATGTATGAAGATGTATTTGTTCTTTTCATCATTCCAACAAGATTTACTTTTCTCCTTAAAAAACCGACGTCTTTAAATCCTAAACTGTAATGTGTGGTTAGTGAAACATGTTTTATGACATCACGAAATTACTCACATTTTTTTCTATCGGTGGTTTTTAGCCTACTGCTATTTTGTGGTTTGAATAAACTTGATTTTTTTAACTTTCTGATCATTTAACTTTTATTTGGAAATGTTTTTGATAACCTATAGTATTATACTCAAAATAAATTTAAAAAACTTATATATAAAAGTTAAAAATTATCCTGGAAACCCGTATTGACTTTTTTAGCCTTTCTGATAGTTATTTCTCAATATTAAGGGGAGACAAGGGATCTCCATAGAAATAAATTGAAACTGCAAATAATATATTTGGTCTTTAAGATAATAATTTGCTGCCTTTAGAATTCTCAAATTTGTTCATTTATTATATAGGATATAAAATATAAAAAGGTCGACGAAACTATATCGATAAGAATATATGGAGAAAATAAAAAGAAATTGTTGGCATACACGCTTGCTGTACAAATATCTCAAGAAGAAAAATTCATCCACCTCCAAGCAACTATTGAACTAACAGCAGAAATATGTTTGCTAAGTCAATAACCAAGTTGAAGCAATGCTTGTATAGGATGCTTCTCTTTTCTCAACATTTATAAAGATTTCGTTAGCTGTTGCAAGTACAAATAGAAAGATTGCTTGAAGGAGAAAACCAAACTTGAGTAAGATTATTATTTTATATAAAATATTTACCACCACTGACTATAGGCTGGAGTATGAGAGGTGGATACAGAAGGTACTATAAAATAATTGACGGAGAGTGTTGACTTCCATATAAGGAATATGAGCAAAAAGAAACACTCTCCATCAAAACTTCTGCGAAAACCTATTGAGTATTAACCTAGTCAACAAATTTATTATAAAAAAATAAAAAGATGCTTCAAAAGGTCTACTAAATTAGAGACTTTGTCTACAAAAGGTAACCGAACCAGGTTACCAGGTTACCAGGGCCGGATACAGAAGGTACTCAAAAATTTTGACGGAGAGTGTTGACTTCCATATAAGGAATATGAGCAAAAAGCAACACTCTCCATCAAAATCTTTGAGAAGCTTCTGTATCCGCCACTGCAATCTTGGCGACTACTATATATTCTGTTGCTTATACACTTTATACTACCTCAAATTAAGTTGTTTCTATTTCCATCAAGTTAATCATATTTGTTGATTAAGAGAGAGAGAGCACAACCCACGTTTCATTAATAATGATTATTTAAAGTGCCCCTCTTCCTTATTTCGCTAATTATACTAAAACTATCATTTTTGTCTACTGATATAATTGTCTGTGAACTTCATCATTTTATTTGTAAAACGTAAAACGATGTGAGCTTCTTTTTTGTTATTTCAACTCTTTGGACACTCCAGGAGATTATTGAACAGATGTGAGTTCAGGTTATTTGCCCTCTAGAGGATTTAGCAGGGGGTTTAGCTTGGCAATTCAACTTAATGAATGTCTGCGAACTTGACTAAACGAGATCTTCTTTAATGTTCTTTCGATTCTTTAGACACTTTGGGAAGCTTTTTGAAAAGCGAATGTGCATTCAGATTATTAGTGGACCTCTAGAGGCTTTAGTATGGTGTTTACAGACGCTGATGTTTAACTGGTGAGCATGTGAACTCAGATTATTGGATCCAAGGGCTTAGCAGGAAATTTGGCTAAACAATTCAACTTAATAATGTTTTATTTTTCATAGGTAGTGACTAAAGACCACAGTCGATATGCAGAAGTTTGTCACCACAGCTGGAAGATCACAAAGTAAAGATTCACTTTTGGCAATCGAGAATCTTTCCGATCATGGTGAGTTTTTTTCCAACCACTTTTAACCACTGCTTGCCAACATCATTTCTACCATATTCAAATTCATGAAGTTTTTCAATCGGAAAGCTTTTAAAAGTGCATTTTTATAGTATCCGAAATTTTAAAAATTGCAAGAAAACAGCCGGATAGACAGAAAGACACCCAATAAATAGGCATTGCGTAAAATAAGATCTCGGCGCTAAACTGCCAAGAGACGCATTTCTATGAATGAGTAATGCATGAATTTGAATTTTATTTCCGTCTCTGTCAACATAGAAGAGTTAAAGGAGGTGCTAAAAGTGTTTTTAGATTTAATATTTAAGTGAGTGTTAAGAGTTAGACGATTTTATCGCCCGTTTATAAAAGTTATGTAGTGGTAGGGAAACGGTAAATGTAGGTTTTATGGTGTGATACTTAACCTTTGTTGTATAGAGACTTGCAACGCTTTCTAATTCAAGGCCTTTAGGTTGTTGCCCCGTCGGTCCCAACCATGGTGGGACCTCCTTAGATGCTATATTGCTCAGCCCTTTTATATTTTTACCTTATTTATCCAGTCTTTCTATAATTTTCTTAAGGGCACGAGGCATTACAAATTTAAAACATTCCAAGCTTTGCTGATCCAACTGGAATTTAAATCTTTCTTTTTGTTTTACCAAAACTACGGTTTTTTAGATGATAGCCTTTGCTTTTTAAACAGGTCTTAGATTTATCGGAGGACTGCTTTTTCTTTTAATTAGAGTCAATTTTACCTAATGTAGAGGTTATAATTGTGAGTATCGATTTTCAAAAACTTTCTTGTCGGATCCAACTCCAAACAATTAGAAAAATCATAAATGACAATTTTAGCCGCCGAAATTTTTTCCGTTAGCTATAATAAGTCTTTCATTGCTTACTTAAGCTGGAAAACAGTCTTTGTTTCAGAACTGGGGCTGAATAATGTATTTTTTTCAGCTTAGGAATCCTGGAAAAAGATATCTTTTTGGTCTGTCAAAAAAGCTGGATTTTTTTCATTGAAAGGGTGTGGCCACCTTGCACTGGGTTGAGTCAAATGGTATTGTTTTTCCAATGGGTTCATAGAAGTTTAAAATTGTGCGATTTTTCAACTGGGCGGGGGGCCAGTGGCGCGGATCCCATCACGTCATAAAGACAATCAGTGAAAGTTTGATTTTCAGGCGTGATCGTGAAATCGCGATAAAATTTGGGGTGAAATTTGGGGTCACTGGGGGCCTCATAAACGGTGGTCAGAGCAAATAAATGGCGCTGGCTGGAAAGTTTGTAACAAACGACGATCCCTCGTGCGTTACCTAAGATTTCACTGTCTCATTTTTTTGTTTTTTTTGTTGGTGTTGCTACTAGGCTTTCATTTTGTTTCCCTTTGAAACTTATCTTGTGTCGGTTTGAAACGCCGCGTACGTGTCCATTAGAATGAATATGATATTCATCCAATTCTGTGATTTTCATTGGGAGAAAAATACGCATAAATTCCTTTTACTTTTGTCTGTGTGGTGGGCATGATACATGATCATTAAGGATAGGAATGGAAATATTTTCTTTTTCCTTCGCGCATGATTATTGGGTTAGAAATTGACGACATTTTGAACAAAAAAAATCCATGTGGTGTAAAAAAGAATTCATGGTGGTTTTATATGAAATACAAGCATTATACCTTTCGAGATAAAAGTTAAAGATTAGATGCTTTTTAATGTAGATAAAAAAAATTATCAAACTTTGACGTCTGTGCGTCTCTTGATACGCTGTGTCGTAAACAGGGAGAAAAAAAATACGAATTTGGTAAAGATTTTATTTAAATGCGTATATAATTCCTGGTTTTTTAATCAAGAGTTTTTATAGGTCTATTTTTTAGACGGAAATTGACCACAAGTGCGCAAGAAGGTGATTTGATAAGATGCGAGTTACGAGTTACGAGTTACGAGTTACGAGTTGCTGTTAGAACCACGAGTTGCGAGTTACTTTTTGCGAGTTACGAGTTGCATTTTAACAAAATAGAACCGCGAGTTGCGAGTTGCGAGTTGCATTTTAACACACCAATTTCGCGAGTTGCAAATTAAAAGTGCGAGTTGCAAATTAAAAGTGCGAGTTGAAAATCGAAAAGTGCGAGTTGCAAACTAAAACTGCGAGTTGCAAATTTTAGTACAGTATATACACTTTTTATATAAGAACAATATTATAAGACCAACAGTGAGGCTGAAAAATGAGAACAATTTAAGTATGATATCTAAGTCTGGGATATCTGTCATCTTTTGGGAAACAACAACAAAAAATTAAAAATGCTTTAAACCAAAGCAAAAACAAGGAAACACCTGAATATAGTAGGAAAATAATACAAATATAAAAACAAAATCAAATCAAATGCTAAAAATCTAATCTAATCGTCTTTATTTCGCACCTAAATACAACAGAAAAAGGTGTCAAATAAGGATTGGATCGAGTTAAGGGGGGTTATTAAGTAATTAAATGGCACGCGCCTGACCGCGCAACTACAGTTGAAAATATTTTCATTGAACCCTCTTTCGCTTACTCAAATCTTTACAAGTTCAGACTGCGATATCTGCCCAATATCTGTGGTTTGTAGCAATGGTCTGAATGATGGTAACAACTTGATGTCACAACTTGCAGCATGATAAAAGGGGAGAGAGTATAAAAAGATTTGTTCACTAAAAAAAATAGTGATTTGTTTAATAAACTCAATCTTCCATGATTTCATTCTCACTAAAAAATAGTGTGTTGTTGTTTTGATCGAAAAATGATCGGCTATAAACTCAACTCGCACTTTTCGATTTTCAACTCGCACTTTTAATTTGCAACTCGCACTTTTTGTTTGCAACTCGCACTTTTAATTTGCAACACGCGAAATTGGTGTGTTAAAATGCAACTCGCAACTCGCAACTCGCGGTTCTATTTTGTTAAAATGCAACTCGTAACTCGTAAATCGCAAAAAGTAACTCGCAACTCGTGGTTCTAACCGTAACTCGTAACTCGTAACTCGCAACTCGCATATGAAAAATCCCCATCATATGTATCTCGGAAAAACTGAATCAGCAATATTTACCGTAGCGCACGCCTGCAAGCTGAGTCAGCACTTTTCGAATCAAAACAACACACCATTTTTTAGTGAGAACATGAAAGTCGGAATGAAATAATGGAAGATAGAAGTTTATAACTATCGTGTTTATTAAACAAACCTTTTATACCTTCCCCTTTTATCATGCTGCAAGTTGTGACATATTGTTTATTGAATCACGAATCGAAAAGTGTAAAAGAAAGCAGATATTCTTGTGTACAGTAAAGTTCTAGCTAATATCCGTGCATTGTCAGCACGACGGCGCAAGACCAAGATACTACCCTTATATAACCTTTAATCAGTATTAAATTCATCCGTCAATGTCTTTTTTAGTCTTTCCTCTGAGTTCTGTTCAGTGTTCAATAAAATTGAAAAGTTGTTTTTTTGGGGCGCAAGTGATATTAAATTCGAATTCGAATTCGAATGTTTGAAACGTTCGATTGTTGAATTCTGCGTTCGATTTAAAAAAAGCGCGCGAAAAAAAATTTAAGGAGGAGGGCAAGATCATCAGAGGAAGAGATATATGCGATTTGGTTCCATGGTCATACTGCTGTTATTTGACAAGATTCTGATGTTTTTGACAGATTTTGCTTGCAACTTGCGAATCGAGAGGGTCTAAATCGGTGAGATTTTGTCCAAACTGACATAAGCAGGAACTAAGCTAAGACAATCTGTCGTTTCGTAAATTGAAAGTTGCAATACTACTTTAATTGGAAAATCTTTCGCGAACACGACTCTTTTTCGCTTAAAGTTTTCTCGCAAAATGTCCTAAATTATATCAAATAATTTATGTCGCAAACTTTTCCAACTTTTGTTGTCCAATTTTTCTTCAAGATCTTGAAGAAATGCTCTGATTGGCCGAAATCCCTATTGTTTTTTATGCGGGAGTTGAAATTCGTGCGATTTGATTGGTTTAATTTCTCAACTGTCATTTTGATGCGGAATTCAAACTGTGCAATGTTACCATACTAATTTTTTCTCATGTAAGCTTAGTGAAATGGGTAAAAATTAGTATGGATCCAAGCTGTTTGAAGCACGTAAACAATTTTTGATTTGCCTGTAACTAAATTCACCTCCGTCGCCATTAATAATGTCTGACTTGCCTGAGTTCAACGTGTTTGAAGAACGTAAACAATTTTGACTTACGCCAAATAAATTCATCTTTGCAAAACAAAGCAAAAATAATGTCTGATTTGCCTTAGTTCAATGTGTTTGCAGCACGTAAGCAACTTTTTTTTTGCCTTGTCCACAATATCTGACTTGCCAGAGTTCAAGTACAATGTTTGAATCTACTCTGAATTCAACTTAATGCTATTCTTCCAGACGATATCAATCGATGTCAATTAGTTCGATTGTGTTCGATTGTATACAATTGCATTAAATTTTCTTTTAACTTCGTTTTAGAACTGCGAAGGAATCGTCCGTTTAGTTTTCTTGTATTTGTGGGTTAATTTTATCTGGGAAAAGAGGCCATATTTGAAATCTAATAATCGTAACAGAATCGAACAAATATAATTTTCGACTGCCAAACAATCAAACAATCTAAATTTATTTACCGATGAAGTTACTCTAACTGCCCATCTACCAACCAACACGATTGAGCCTAGTTTTTGATGTGTTACAGTGGTTTCATAAAGACTGGAAGATCTTGCATCAAGCATCCCAATCCGATCAAAATTTTACCCTTCTTTCACCCGTCAAAAATAGCAATAATCAAAACAAAGGAACTCATCATTCTCACTGTATTTTAGAATCAAATGCACAACATGTTCTTGGTGTATTAGAGCAGTACACAGGCATATATTAGAAAGATTACCCTCCACTTTAAGTTTGCTCAATCAATTCATACAGACATCAGCAATAAATATCCTAGAATGCAAGCATTTCACGATTCCGCCATGCTGCATGCAGCACTGTTCACCCAGCTTACTGAATTCACCTCACCGTGGTTACACATACTTAAAACACAATGTAATTAAAAATTTCCCTTCTTCGTGAGTCTATCAAAATAGAACAAATAACACGCGTTTACATAAGTTTATTGTCTATACTTAACAATACAATGTGTTTTTGTAATTGAGTTTGTAATCACAAAAGCGAAGTCCAGAAATTTCACAATGCTTTGGCTTAACATAGATAATCAGGCAGCTGAGGTCACAAAAAAAGTGGAAATTGTGCGGACAATTTAATTTTAACCGATTTAATTGAATATATACAGCGTACCTATCATAAAGCAATCAGTCGGAGTTAAAAAATATATTTACCGGACGCGTCCGACAATATTTAAGTACCCGATGACGTCATACATTTCCCTTAGCTAACTGAAACCTTTTTATCTCCAAACATGGACATATTATATACCATTCAAAGCGTTTTTTAATCTGGATTGATAAAAACATCAATAGCTATACCTAATATTTTTCTTTTGAAAGATATAACGCTCTAAGTGTTCGCATGTAAAGTCACTTTTACCAATCCTGACCCCAAAAAAATCCAAAAATTCAAATTTGTCTATATTAAAAACCATTCATACCATTAAAAAGCTCTGAAAAAACTGTATGGAAGACTTTTAAGGGAATATATATGATTTCTCATGCTAACTCCAGAAAATCAGCCTCGAAAACTGACTATAAAATTATGACGTCATCAAAACTTTAAACCAGTACATCTTCTTATAAATAATTTTTCAGATAATGTTACTGATGTCAAGTGACGTCATCAATTACGAAAATATTTCCTGACGCGTCCGGTAAATAATTTTTTTAACTCCGACTGATGTTTTTGAGGTCAGCAATGTCATTTGAGTCTAAAACAGTTGTTGTGAAGTTTTCCGCAAAATTTGCACAGACTCGCTTTTTTTAGGTGACCTCAGCTGTACCTGTCTAAGAAGAAAGAATATTGGAATAAAATATCTGTGTTTCTAAAACAGCTTGATAAACTAATTTTAAGAACCAATCAACGTTTTTGCTTTTCAAGAACGACGGGCTCCTGACTGGTAAGCTTCTGTGCCTTTTAAATTTCTCTTTTGGGTATCCATAATGGCGGGTGTTTCGAATCCAGACCCCTTAACTCAGGACAAATTATTTTTACCTTCAAATACATGCATCTTATATACCAATCAATCGAAAAAATTTACGCTGATAAATTTGAGATATAAACTTAGGGTTTTTATTTTCGAAATATAAAGGACTTTCGTTGAAGGTACCGTATTTCCTCTATTTATCGCCTCCCTCTGATAAGCGCCGCCCTCTAAATAAAGAGCGCCGCACCTCTGAAAGCATAGTATAAGAAAGCCGCGGCTGGAACGTTGACGGTATTGTTTTTTTCAGCTAATCGATGTTCTATCTGTGTCTTCGCACGTTATAAGAACTACAATGTAGTAG
>JAUJPO010041223.1:0-18258 GCA_032270745.1 Tiaropsis multicirrata
AATTGAGACCATGTCGTTCTTTAGTACAAAATTCTCTAAAAATTGCTTGAATAAAAGAGACTAATCTTTGTCTCGATGCTTCGTTCTCCAAACTCGAGACTTTACTACGGAAAACTTAATTTTCTTTTAAAATTTCCTTCTCTTTTATAACATGAAACATTCACAAAAAGCATGGGTCACTGAAAATATTTCCATTCGATCAATATCGCACCAACCCAAAAATGTCATGCTACTTTTGCTAAAAAAGCTTTAAAATATCTTTGTTCTTTTGAAATAAAATCATCGAATAGACCTTTTCATAAATTACGTCAGGACCAACGACTGCCTCGTTTTGAATTGAGCGCTGTGGTAACCGAATCCCAAGGGAGCTTATCAAAACTTGACTCCATCGATGGATGTGTCATTTTGAGTCTCGTGAGACATATTCACCTTGTTGGTGAAAACGAGGCAGTCGTTGATCGTGACGTAATTTATGAAAAGGTCTATTGCCCTCCCTTCACGGATGCTATAAAAAAACAAGATATACAAATCAGGATTGCTGTGAAATATGGATCTGACATACCGAAGAAACTGGATGTTCTTGGTTCATCGAACTATACGGAACTTGAATTTCCTGTAACAAAACAGCAAACAAAAATCATTTTTTATGGGACAAAACGAAATCTGATCGGTAAGCCTCTTACCGAATAAGCACGATTTTTGTATGATGATGAATTAACAAAGTCAAATCCAGAAAAGACCAAATTGACTACTTAGGGGTATTTATTTTGCAAACATTTCATCAGGCTAATTATAAAATATTCAGCATCATTCATAATTAATTCAGTTCGGAAAGAGTGCAGTGTGTGCTTTTGATCTCACAGGGGTTCGCAAAAAAGAATCAACAAGCATACATTTTCATACTTATCTGTACTTATTTTTCAAGTGGTCAGTAGGGCAGGTGTTCATTGGGGAGAGGTATTGAAGCAACAGACAAGCGGATAGTATTGAAAATCTTACTGCATTAGACAATTCGATGATGTTTGCATCACACCATTGAGCTTTACCAAAATTGACCACGTAAATGATGACACAACAAACGTTGGACGAAACAGAGCTGAACTTGATGTCAATAACAATCCCATCGTCCAATGATAAAGTTTTGTGTGCTGGAAGTCCTGTTGGTGAAAAAGAAGAGGTTTAATGATCTGTAATTATATCATATGAATATCAAGAAAGGGATCATATTTGTTAATCGTAAATATATTTCAGTTGTTAAAAACATTTAAACATTACTGACAGTTTCACGCACCAAGATGTGAAATATTTATGACATGTAATTACATTTTAATTTTCGAGGTTCTCTAGAAAAAAATTGATAACATTTAAGTTAAAAATATGATGAGGATTTATATCGAGTCCCAACTAGACTAAATAATAGACAGAGCTCCAGGCCTTTCTCTTGATCTATAGGCTTTCATATGCTTGGCCAATAATGATCCCCCCGAGATTTGTGAAAAATCTTCTATAGGGTGTACACATAAACTTTTATTTAACAAAAGAAATTTAACAATAAACATTTTAATCTTCTAAAGCCGATTGGTCGACGCAGTTTATTGTTTTATTATTTTATTGTTTTCAAAAGGAAATCGTAATGCGCATGTGCAGTAAGTCTCGTTGTTTTATATTCAGTTTAAGAGCAAAGCGCATAGTCCGAAGAGAAGGAGTTTACGCTCTGAACGAAGGGAATTATGACGTAGCCTAGATAAATACTTATGTGTTTTCTTTTTATTTTCAAAAGCTATAAATAGTTGAGAGTCTCAAAGATTGGACTGAGTGCAAAGGGGCAGGGAGGGCAAGGGAAGGGGAAAGTCAGTCCATTTATCGAGCCTCCCAACTGTTGTTGTAATAAATATATGAGTACATTTTATGCTCAAGGAATAGACTGCTCGAGTATATTTTTCAAAGCCAGTCTGTTTTCATAAATAAACCAGTTATCAATAAGTTCACAAATTCTAGCAATATCATCACCATGTTCACCAAAGGCATCTTCAGTTTCCAGGTCGATACTAATACGTCTACGGAGCACAATTTCTAGTAAGCTTACGTTGTTGTATGATGCGGTTACGGCTGCATCGTAGATAGCAGAGTATTCAGGATGGTTGTTCATCAGAATGGTATGTACAATTTAGAATTTATGTACAGTTTGTTTGCTGTAACTTCAATGTTTTTACGTTGAGTTTTTAGAAATATCTTGAACATTTTTTTGGTGGTTACTGGTTTTGTTTAAATATAACTGTCAAGTTTAAGCTAAGCAATTTAAATTGAAAGGAGGAGAAGGCAGGGTTATTTCCCCATGTACGTTTATTAATTTGGAACCTTATATATTTCAGCAAGTTATCAATATAGTTTCAAATGCGCTCTTACGGAACTTTCGAATGTTTATAATTTTGACAATCGAATGTAGCTTTCATTCAACAAAACAAAAAGAGAGGATGAAAACTTGACTTGATATTTATTTTCACCAAGAATATATTATAGAACTATAATATATTCTTGTTAATTTCACCTTTACGTTTATTAATTATAGCTCAGATTTCCAGGTTGTACGTTTATTCCCTTAGATATATTTATTAGTTTTAGCCTTTTTTTCTCCTGTACATTTATTCCCTCCCCATTGTTAATTAGGGGGCCATTAGAGACCCGAGCAATCTGTTCTTGCCCATTGAGATCTAAATTGAGGATTAAGCATCGAGTTTATATAGTGGTATAAGAACTAAAATCTTGGGACAATTTCTTCTTGTTTTGATTATTGTCTATTTTTTTGATTTTTTTGTCTTAATTTCAAATAATCATCTTGTAAAAACTGCTTTAAAACTTTTGATAATGATAGAAATTAAAAAAGGAACATTTTGGAGAAACTTGCCCTGTCAAACTACCCTGAAAAGAGGCCCTTGAAATTACCCTCGCTGGATGAGGTAGGCATTTCTCCCCTCTCACCACGCACTGCTGTTGTGTTCGTGGCTTGAGTTTTTAACCTAAATTATTCCAATTATTGAAAACCCAATCGCACAAAGCTGTGCGCAGTTGGTTCTGGCACGTTCCACTTTTTACAAACGTCGGTACATGGCCGAAGGTCGAAATATATCAGAAAGGTCAGCAAAATATTAAACGACCATCAAAATGTGTTGAAAACTTAAACTTCGTCCATAAAACAGGGGGATGGATTACTAATTTATGACTAAGAAATTGGCATTGTGAGCTTAAAAACTTAATCCAGATATCCAGAAGGAAAAGCTAGACATTAGAGTATCAAATGTTTCGGGAAGAAGCATTTTAATTTTCTTTTATTGCAATTTTCCCTAAAGTTATTATTTACATTTTTTGATTGAGATTTTACTACAAAATTTTGATCGGGAGTAAACCAAGACTTTGAAGAAAGTCAAGTGCACAAAATCTGTACAAATGTTTTACAAAAATAATCGTTCAAATCAAAGTGAACAGAACAGTTCTGATGGTAAATAACCTCTGCTTCACATTATGTCCTTTTGCCATGATCTTAGTAAGCAAACACAGTCCGATATCTATCAGTGTGACAATGCATTTAGAAGCATTTTCTGTGGACGATGGATGGACCAGATTCATCATATTCTTGTTTGGAGATCCACATCTGTTGGAAGGTGGAGAGAGAGGCCAAGATGGATCCTCCGATCCAGACGGAGTATTTTCTTTCTGGTGGAGCAATGATTTTGATTTTCATGGTTGGTGGAGCGAGGGCAGAAATTTCTTTTTGCATACGGTCAGCAATACCTGGGAACATAGTCGTACCTCCAGACAAGACAGTGTTGGCGTACAAGTCTTTACGGATATCGACGTCACATTTCATGATGGAGTTGTATGTGGTTTCGTGGATACCAGCAGATTCCATACCAATGAAGGCGGGTTGGAAAAGGGTTTCTGGGCATCGGAATCGTTCGTTTCCAATGGTAATGACTTGTCCATCAGGTAATTCGTAGGATTTCTCCAAGCTGGAGCTTGAGGCAGCAGTTTGCATTTCTTGTTCGAAGTCTAAGGCAACATAGCACAATTTTTCTTTGATGTCACGGACAATTTCACGTTCAGCAGTGGTGGTGAAGGAGTATCCACGTTCGGTCAAGATTTTCATCAAGTAGTCGGTCAAATCACGTCCAGCCAAATCGAGACGGATGATGGCGTGGGGAAGAGCATAACCTTCGTAGATTGGGACAGTGTGAGAAACACCATCTCCAGAATCCAAGACAATACCAGTGGTACGTCCAGAAGCGTACAAGGATAAGACAGCTTGGATAGCGAC
Source organism: Tiaropsis multicirrata (assembly GCA_032270745.1). NCBI lineage: Eukaryota > Metazoa > Cnidaria > Hydrozoa > Leptothecata > Tiaropsidae > Tiaropsis > Tiaropsis multicirrata. The sequence goes on from JAUJPO010041223.1 coordinate 4,313, forward strand.
ATACATAGCTGGGGAGTTGAAGGTTTCGAACATAATTTGGGTCATCTTTTCTCTGTTAGCTTTTGGGTTCAATGGAGCTTCGGTGAGGAGGACAGGGTGTTCTTCTGGTGCGACACGGAGTTCATTGTAGAAAGTGTGATGCCAGATCTAATGAAGACAATGGAGAAGTTGATAACTTTAAAATGAAATATGTGTATGTAGCTTAAGTATAGCAAGTAAAAAATAACACCAATTCTAGTACAACTTCTTTTCACTTACGTGAAGTGACACACCCTGTTTAATCAGAACTTAATTAGAAGTTTTCACATTAGAAGTTTCCACTGAGAAAAACTAAAAGATAAAGCTTACCTTTTCCATATCATCCCAGTTGGTGACGATTCCGTGTTCGATGGGGTATTTCAAAGTGAGGATACCTCTTTTGGATTGAGCTTCATCACCGACGTACGAGTCTTTTTGTCCCATACCAACCATGACACCTTGATGACGGGGACGTCCGACAATGGAGGGGAAGACAGCTCTTGGAGCATCATCTCCAGCAAATCCAGCTTTGCACATACCAGATCCATTGTCTACGACAAGAGCGGCAACATCATCATCAGCCATTTTGTAAGTTTATAAAGTTTAAGTTAGAGAATGAAAAGATACGTCTGTTTGATGCAACCTCTGAGTCCGTTTGAACACCAGCGAGGGCGTAGATGCACGGCCTGAGTTTATACATGGAACAAAATTCAAGATTTTTGACCATATTTGGTAAAAAGATCTTACATCGTGCAGTTGCATTGTTTCGGCCAATAAAATGGAACGAACTGAATAAATTAACTTCTCTTTTTCAGGGGGTTTCATAAATAAAATAAAGCTGTTTCATCTTGAAAGTTTTATCTTTGAAACATAATTTTTTTTCAAAAATTTAGAAATCGTTATCTTAAAAGTTTAGAAGCGGTTAGTGAGTCAAAAGAGTCTTAAACCTCTACTAGATTGTAGAAAATTTATCGACATATTTTCGAAACATTACCCCCGGTAAAAGGAGTAGCTACGCAATGATTTCTTTGAACGTTATCAAAAGAAAGGAGGTGTGTCGAGATTTATTATTTCAGCAAACGATGCCATTTTTAGCAAAAAGTATGAAAGCCAGCTTATTCTTTTGCCTTCTCAGGTCATTTTTAGTGGTTAGTTGTGAAAATTTTGCATACAGTACTGTGTCACTCCCTGTTAAATCCAAAATCTTTTTGTAAAACCGTAAAAAACGGAGGGGAGAGTTGACATTTATTTTCGAGAGCAGAAGAAACGCGTCATATTTATCATATCATAACATCTTTCTCATTTCATATGTCTAGAGTCTAGCCTCACGCCTCATTTTGATTGTTATGAAAACTGCGTTTCATAAATTATGCACTACATATATTTGAGCACGTGGCTATCACGTGTGCATAATATAAGAAACCTTTCATGGGTACGATTGTTAGTTTGCTCACACCCTCACACACTGGATTGATGTCTCTCGCTTCGCCAATAAAAAACTTCTCTAAAATCTACGCCTAGCAGATGTTTAATAAAATAGAGCCTCTTCCATTGACTTAACACAGGAAAAACGCAACGGAAAAACGTTATTTGTTTTGATTATTCAACAATACCCCCTCATCTTTTCTGTGACGTCTTCGCAAAGTAGACCTACCTAGAGAACCATTTCATTTTAAATTGTCTAAATCTAACGGAACCGAAATTACTGTATAACAAAGTTGTTGGGTCAATAGATTTCGAAAGAAGAGAATAATATCATAACATGGATGATAATAGAAGGCCTTAATTGTTTAAAAAGAGCGTTCTTAATAGCCGAAATTTCTTAAAATTAACCTGAATCGTTAGCAAAAATTAAAAACATGTTGGCTTTAAAACGTTTGAAGGCTTACGACGTTCTTATAAAAAACGTGTATTTCTTAAAAATATTTTCAATACGAAAGTAAAACACGGAAATCTTAAAATCGGAGCATGAGAAAAACGGAAGAATGAAAGCCATGGGGTGCGAATTTTTTTTTTCGAATTTAGAAAAAATCCTTCACCCCACCATTGATAGTAGATACTTTATGACCACTCCAATCTCTAAAATTAAAAAAATTAATTATTTTTTTGATAAAAAATGTATTCGCGAAAAAGAAATCTCCAAAATAAAAACCTTTTCCATAACTAAAATCATATAAAGAACTATACGAGGGGAACACAAAATACTAATTACAATTACACCCTTTCAAAACACATTCAACGAGTTCCTCTAGCCTTATTAGGGAAAAGGGATTAGCATCTATCTAGACTTGATAAATTCATTTTACTATTTTAAACAACACAGTCTGAAAATCGTTTCTCTAAAGATTACATTTATAGTAGAAGAATTCGAACCCTAAAAAAGGAGATTTAAAGTTCTTTTTCACCAGGCCAAGGAGGCACCTAGAATACAAAGAAAGGGTCACGTAACACTTTAACATTTGACTCTCCACCAACCTGGATTCCAGGGCGAACCGTCGGTGGCCGCGCTGGAAAGTGAGAGGCAAATAGGAGCCATGTTCCTAATGTCAGAAAGCTTATCGCCCTGGGTAAGAATAATAAAAGAAGTTTATAAATTCAAAATATCTAAACGTTGAAAATCTTGAATAAATTTTTCTAAATCAAAAAAAATAAATAAAAATCCATCATCATTGGGCTGTTCTAGAAAAAACTTGTGTCCGGGAGTAAACTTATGATGTGCGAAGGTAAATTTGGGTTTCCGGGGGTCAAATTAACGCTTGTCAAGGAATAAGAAATTTTTATATCCTATTCATCCCCCCTGAGCATATTTTTTCTGGAACAGTCCATTACCTATATCAACATTTTCTTTAATTTCTCTAATGATAAGAGTTGCAAGCTGGTCAAGCATAACATTTTGGAGCCGTTGGTATTATGATGCGCATGCGTCAATCCATGTTGAACCTTTTTTGCAGGCTGAACTCCCCCCATCTCTACTGCTGTCGAGATAAAGTGTTTTCAATGCTTTCAATCTTTAAAACTTAACTCAAAAAATGCTAAATGTTTTCTTTATAATCATGTTCTGTTCATTCATTCTATTTCTTTAAAGATATTTTCGGTAATTTGAACTAAAAGTTGGAATTGCATAGAGTTGTATAAACCTTTTTCACAAATGGAATTTTTTTTAGATTAATGAACGATGGATCATGATAGGTCTACAATAGCATTTTTGAGTTCACGTGTTTATAGTCTTGAGTCTTAATGCTCATTTTTACTTAGCATTGCATCTAATTGGTTTGGCAGAATAGGGGCTATTTATCGTAGAGCATGCATCCTGTCGATCCTCCTTTCATCAAGCCGTTGTTGTGAGAAACATTTTTGATTTCTGAGTTGTGAAGTCACTTCGCCGCTTGATCCTTCTTGTGACGTACTGCAAGAACTTTTCCAATAGCGATTGTTCGACCTTAAACAAAATAATACAGGGGTTAGATCACTCTTGTCACTGTGATTCATTCTCATGTACATTTTCAAAGTGATAATCGAATACCGTATTTCCTCTATTTAGCGCCGCCATCTGATAAGCGCCGCCCTTAGGCTGCTCTCATCCTCTAACAAAAGGTGCTTCTTATAGAGGATGCTAATTAGTTGCAAAATCCTGTCCCAGAGTATAGAGGCGAAGGGCAATTTTGCTTGGCGAGGGTTATATTTGAAAATTTATTTTCCCCTCAAATTTTTTGGCCCTCTTTAGGGCCTTTAGAGCACCTAGGACGGTATTTCGAAACAGTACCCTTTCGATAGGAGGGCAACATTAACTATTTTTGAGAAAGGATATTCAAAATTTTTTCCTGTTGGCCCCAACCATGGTAGAACCCTCTTGAAATGTTTCATGTCAAAGTAGTATATTAAAACAATGCTTCTAAACAAACTAGCTCAGCTGTCCTTATAACCCTAAAAAGGAGAGCAAATTTAGCGGTTTTTGAGAAAGAATTTTGAAAACTGAAAATCCTCCACCCCACCATAGTAGATACTTTTACATACACTTTTTAAATTTCTTTTAATCTTGAAAAAAGAAAGATACAGTTCAGAGAACAGTGGGGAAATCTGTAGAACTTTTCCATAAAAAACTTCCATAAAAATATCCAAATATTTGAATGCTTCCCCTGAATTTCGAATGTTTTGTAAAAATTTGACTGCAATACAATGTCTTTTAATTCTATGTAGAGCATTCTTATCTTTGGGACGACTGGAGAAGTAGTGGTGTTTTTTTTAATTTGAAATTTGAAAAGAGCATCTCCCTCTAATAAGCGCCGCACTCTAAAGACCGCTGCACCTCTGAAAACGGCGCTTTTTAGAAAGAACAGACCAGCATGTGTTTTATTTGAATTCTATAGTTTTTTGTTACTAAATTCTTCCACATCTAATTCTAAATACGTCAAAAACTTAAATGTGGTATGCTTTGTGGGTTGAAACCTTCATAATTTTAGAAAAATGTTTTGTTTCTTTGATTTCTCAGGCCTTTATAAGGAAGGAAATTAAAAGTTTGAAAAGAGCGCCGCCCTCTAAATAGAGCCGCACCTAAAATCTCGAAAATTTAAAGAGCGCCGCGGCGCTTATTTGAGGAAATACAGTAGGAAGAACGTGGTCGTTCTGGAGCGCGAGCAACAATTTTTATATAGGGATTTAAAGCTAGACCCATATTATACGAAACCTTTTGAAAGTGTTGTTTTTACACGCGCATAAAAAATACAACAAAAATTCAAAAATAGAGCGTTGACATTATTCGGTAAGGCTTTATTTACATGATTTCCTCTACAATGTCTTCAGCGGTTCTTTTACATCAAGTCGCGACAAAATTTTGATTAGACGTCCTTCCTCTTTCTTTCCATTTCAATTCAATTCAAAAGTCTGTATTGGTGAACAAGATACGTAGCTGAAGTGAAGGAACTTGACGTCAACAATACGAAAAAGTTATTTTCTTACCTTTCCTTCATCGCCTCTGAAATGCTCAGGTAACCACATAAAGTTTATATCTTTCTCCACAAGAACTTTTTAATTTTTAAGTGCTTCCTAATAAACAACAATGTAACATTTAATACAAATGTATAAGCTGAGCCCGACCCTAACAGTGCACCTGCCATTGAGTGCCTGCCCCACTCCCCCCGGAAGCCAAGAAAAGGCTACGCTAACTGTTTTATCACAGCAATAATTGAGTTACTCTAGTTTCGACTATTCGATACCATTCAGTAGCCAAGTGCTCACTTAATGACGTCATTATTAGGCTGTGGAAAAAGAAAGCCGACGGATGCTAATATTTCCTTGGAAAACAACCTGCTGTCTTACATCACATTATTTCCCCTTGAAAAGTACCAAAATTGCTATGGATTTTTGAAGACTTTTTAGAAAACTTTACGTGTTGATCACCCTTTGATTTTAAATCTGGCGCCGAAAATTGCCGATCAAAGTAAAAGTTCTTAAAATATCATTTGCATTCTTAACTTCTTCACCCACACACGATGACGAATTACTGTTGATTCAGAGAAATTGATATTTTACAGCTTTTCTACTTCACAATCTATTATACAAAGGAGGGGCTGAAAAGAATACCAAAAATTTTTAAGAGTGGTTTTTATCCGTATCATCTACTATTCTATCTGATACTCTATGGCTGGATACCATGTTTAATAATATGTTGATATTTTGTTGAGATAGTACAATCTCTTGTCAAAACATCATATTTTGTAATAGTAAACCAAGATATATTTTTCTTTCTCAAACAAGCTGACCCCAAGTTTAATTCCTCTTTTTATCTCATTCTGTGCTTTCGTAGTATCCAAATGGGATATTTTGTCGCCCTTCTTTCATACCGCTTTTCTCTCGCCTGATAATAATTCTACTCTCACACCCATTTATATTTTATAATGCCAATTTGTGGATATGTTTTCTTTATTGAAGGATCATAATGTTACATGGACCTATACCTCTCCTGTTACTCATATCAGAAATGTAGGCATGCGTCGCACGTCACACCTCATATTTTTGTCAGCACAGCGTTTTCAGGCCACTACCCATGTCTATGTATACAAAATATAAAGAACATCAAAAATTTCAACTAAAACTTAATGTGCTTATTTTTCCCCCATTTTCACGAGTCGAGATTATTTTTAAAACCAATTCCAAAATAATTCCAAAAAAGTAACATCGTGCTCTTCAAAAATTTCAACTAAAACTTAATGTGCTTATTTTTCCCCCATTTTCACGAGTCGAGATTATTTCTAAAACCAATTCCAAAATAATTCCAAAAAAGTAACATCGTGCTCTTGAGATTGAAGAATCGATAAACATTTTCATAAATTACGTCACGACCAACGACTGCCTCGTTTTCATACAATTACCAAGGTGATTATGTCTCACGAGACTCAAAATGACACATCTATCAATGGATTCAAGTTTTGATAAGTTCCCTTAGGATTCAGTTACCACAGCACTCAATTCAAAACGAGGCAGTCGTTGGTCGTGATGTAATTTATGAAAAGGTCTATTGGCCTGATTCATTAAATCAGAGAAGAAATAAAATTTTCAACTACCATCACTCTCCCTGTGAATGCTGAAAATTTTGAAAGCATTTTGAGAATTTGTTCGAATTTTTAGGCTGCGGTTCTTACGGTTTTCTTTAATTTTCATCAAATCTCAGCCTAAATGTTCTTAAACACACAGACCTTAAAAAAATCAGCGGTAGAAATATCCTTGAGGTGAATTTATGTGTTAATGTAGGTATTTGTATTAAAATCAGACTAATGGTATTATCTGTTTGACCTTTTACTTTCTGAAGGCCATGATTAAGCTGATCCTTTTCAATCAACAGAGCTTTTTGCCTGTCGCGACTGCTCCAGGTGGTAGATTGCAAAAGTCTTAATCTGTAAATCTGTCCTGTCAGTAGTAGACTGTTATGCATGCTGTGATCTTGTTTGGCATTAGTACCGAGGAAAAAATTCCCTTTCGGGTTCAAATCTCAAGCATCACAACAGGCATCCTCTTAACTCCGCTCTACGTTAAACTTTTTCTTCTTATAGGAAAGTCGAAATTTTCTTATACAGAACTTTTATTTTTTCAGAAAAGACCCTTGGCTCTGAAACTCACCCTTTGCCAAATCCACACCAACAGACTAGGTATGTATGCAAAAAATGAAGACAAATTCTACTCAATATTTTAAGTGGGTGGCCTATCATTCTTTTGATCGTTTTCAAGGTCGAGCGGTTGGGTATCGTTGCACGTTGCGAAGTAAAACTCAAATTATTTTGCGATCAAAAAAGATCTATGATTCAACTATAGTCTAATCATGGCATTGTGGTTGTTGCTACTTATCTAATGATTCAACCACAACAACATGAAAATCTTAATCCAAACACAGAGTGGGTCGTTTTCGCGGAGATTTTGTTGGCGTAAATATTGACTGACTCTTTCCCACGATTTCTTGTCTCTTAGATAATATGACGATCACTATTATTTAATGAACCACGTATTTAAGACTTAAATAAAAAAAATCTAATTCATTAATTATTTTCATTTTTGAAAGCCACACACCTTACTAAGTTTTCTTACACACACTCAACTTAGCCGCCCGGACATTTTAAGACTTTTAGTTGTTTTAACGTCCACAGGCTGCTGAGTTGAACCAGTAGACGTTGAACGTTGTTTTGACGTCCAGGCTATTTGGACGTCGAAATAACGTTGTCTGTCTGCTGGGGAGGTGCCAATCCAAGGATCTAATGCAATGAGAACAAAACTAACGCTCTTAGATTATGAGCTCTGGTGAAAAAAATATTTTCTACTTTTTTTGTAGTTCTTCACAAGTTGTTTAAATATCAACTACGATTCAATGATACAAAGTGGAATAATGTATCAAAGTCAGAAACCAATAACCAACTATCATTCTCATATAAACTGGCATGTCCTCCAGATTATTATGGACCTACTTGCGGAAAATCATGCAAGGCTAGAAATGAGATACGCCACTACACATGTGGAAATAATGGAGAAAAAATCTGCTTGGAAGGGTGGTACGGTGCGCAATGTGATCGTAAGCTTTTTATTGGATTATATCAAACACAGAACGTGTTTTTAATGTACGCCGGATAACGTTATTTCAACGTCAAAACAAAATATGAACGTCAGAAAAAACATTCTTTCTTTCTGCTCTTTTTTATCGTTCTTCTGTTCTTAACCTTTACAGCGCGCTAACCTTCTTGAAAAAGGCAAAAATAATCATCATCAAATCATCGAATTTATTCTTTCAAAAGCCATTTCTCGACCAGGACAAATGATTAAGGAATCAACTTTGGCATCGTTGGAAAGTTCTTTTTGTTAACTTACAAAAATAGAGGATGTTTCTTCCTTGAATCTCAAGTGGTCAGGAGTTATAACCAAAAGGCTTCATACCGGTAAAACGACCTTGTATATATACGTAGTCTGCGTGGAAAGGGTTAACAGGTTCTCAAATATTTTATTTTTTCCATTTAAAATGCCATAATCTACTTTGTCTTAGTACCAATAGTCATTTTGGGCAGTTTTGGATAAGTTAGAAGATTTAAAAAAAATTATTAACCTTTACAGCGCGCTAACCTTTTTGAAAAAGGCAAAGAAAATCATCATTATTTTCTGGAAATTTATTCTTTCAAAAGCCATTTCTCGACCAGGACAAATGATTAAGGCATCAACTTTGGCATCGTTGAAAAGTTCTTTTTGTAAGCTACAAGTGGTCAGGAGTTATAACCAAAAGACTTCATACTGGTAATACAACCTTTTCCAAACGTATATATATATACGTAGTCTGCGTGGAAAGGGTTAAGAACATTTGAAATTTATTTTCTTGTCCATACAAACCATACCCCGTCAACTGTACTAGAGTATATTGATTGTTTGTTATGTACTGTGGTATTTTGCCTGTTTTGTCTTTTGTTAGTAACTAGTATGCACGTATGAGCGCGTGAAGCACGTCGTATGTAGTTTGGAAAATCTTACGAAATTTCGTAAACTAACTAGAAATCGGTAATGAACTTTGAAATTCTCACCAAAATCGGGTTTGGTAAAGACATCTCTTTAAAATAATATTATTCGGAAAAATGCAGTCTTAAACATTTGTTGAAAATTTCTTTTTTTCCAGGACAATGCTCTTGCATCAAGCAAGATCCTCCGACTGGTAAATGTTCATCCAATGGAAGATGTGATTGTTACAAAGGATGGGCTGGATTAAACTGTGCAATAGGTATAACCTTTATATTTGTATTCTAATAAGAATTTAGAGAATTTGAGTATTCAATCGCCAGCATCAAGCCCTTGCGCACATCCTAATAACCTCAGACAAAATGATACGAGTATGCAAATCAGTTAGTAGAATTTATCAATTGAATCAATTCAATCAATAATCTTCCTATTTAGATATGGGATTATGTTACACAACAAAATGTAAAAATGGCGGAACATGTAATGTAAGTATGTTTTAAGCCTATCCATCTTGAAGCATTATATTAATTTCTTCATACAGCTTCTTCGGTAAAGTCTGGTTGTATTATTTTTACTAACTTTTCTGGTTCCAGACCTATTAGTGCTGTAAGAAGTCACACAAATGTTCTACGGTCTGAAAACCTATTCTAAAGATTTAAAGGTTGAATAAAATTTTGTTATGGTTTTAGAAAATCAATGGACAATGCATTTGTCCGCCCACGCACGGTGGTAAATATTGTGAAACACCGTTATTGAAACCAAGTTCCTCAATTATAACCATAACATTAACCAGAGCAGTACAATTCAACCAGACACGAATATCACCTTCACAAACAAGCTACAAACCAGACAGTTTTTCAGCCGTTATACAGCCAACTTCATCGGTTTCTCTAATTTATTCATCCCTGACTCGAAGTACTGTAATTCCCTACTCTTCATTGGAAGCAATGTCGTCTAAAAATGGGGAACTGTCTTCACTCTCTATTGAGCCGTCTACTTCGCTTGTAGTCGCTTGCTCAACTCTGGTTATAACTTCACTACCACCAACTTCTATCACCACAAGTAAGAATATATAATTGTTAACTGATTGTGGAGGTCTTCTAACATTCTATAGTTTAACTTCGTTCAAATTTACCAAATAAAAATCATCAGACATTTCCACTTGTTTCCGTATTTGTGATGACTAGACCGGCTTTTTATGTAGTGTCCGTTTTTGACAACATGACAGATTAATATTCAAAATGGACACGCTTTCCACAGGAATCCTTAAGAAAATTGCCTACTAGTATCCAGTGGGTCAACATAAATGGTTGCACCATTTGGAAGAAAATACGGTCACAAATGTACTCACGGTTTCTTCATGTTCCACATTTTCAGACTCATCAAAACGAAATGAATCATCAGACACAGGAACAATCATTGCCGTTATCTCTGTCACCATTTTCCTTTCCTTGGCTCTCACCATGTTTTTATTCTGGCTCGTATGGCGACGGAAACGTCTCCAACGACGCAAAAGTCAAGTGTCCAATATAATAACCATGACAACTGATGATGAACCTGACACCATATCGAGGCCGTCAACGTTCAGTAGTACTCGTTCCGTGTCACCCTTAATCAACTATTTATACGAAAAAGACTCTTTGCCCTCTCCGCAAGACCCACCAGATCTTGAAGTATTTTCCGTTCTCGACAAACCAGTCGTGGAAGAAAAGGAAGAAGATAAGAAGAAATATGCTCTGAAAGAAATCGATCGTATCTGTATGGAAGCTTTAAATGGACCTTCTTCCTCTCGTAGTAAAAAGACTGACGAATCTACGTCTAATGGTAGAATCCAACGTACAGATATGCAAGCAAATTGCATTGATGAACAGTTAATTTGCTGTGATAAAAGGTTACGAAACGATTACTCTTGCAATTGTAGCAGTAGCGGTTATGAAAGTGGTTCAAGCACACCTTTATCATCACAATCAGGTTCAGCAAGTTCTTCTCGCCTACCACCATCAAGACTTGATAAAAGGTAAGAATTCATTGAGACTTCGTATACCCACCATTACAGTACAATCATGCCCTATAAAGTAGGAGATAAAAAAATAAATGGTGGAGCCAGTACCCTATTTTCATAAATAGTGTCCTGTTAGGACACCTTATAAATTATAAGTCAGTTGAATTTGGTTGCCACTAACTTCAACTAGTTTAAATCTCTTCAAGTCTATTTACTTGTTCTTGTGGACCTGAGAGATTTTATGATATTAGCAACATGAGGCAACATGCTGGATTGGCTTGGGTTAGAAAACGGAGCCCTTGCCAATAAAGACAAACAGCTTATCCATTCAATTCAAGGCTCCTTCCTTCACTTTCCTTTTATTTCTTTAGGTTACACGGATGTAGCAGCAGTGTTTCATCCTCTTCGACATCATCTGGCGATCGTAGAAGAAACAACAACAACAACAACAACTCATCGTCAACACAAACACTTTCTTCACAATCATCCTCTCTACATAATGAATGCTTCGAAGAAGATGATGAGTTGATCCACAACCGACAGACCAAGCATCATGTACAGTTTGAAGGATTGCCAAATTTCATTTTGTATAGAGAAGATACCAATGTGTAAATCATGAATGCGAATTATAAGACGTTTTCAACTGCTAAAAACAAATTATCCTTAGGTAATTCATTTGCGAAAAACTACCATCCACATTACAACCTTTTTTCAGGGCTCTTTTCGCACCTTTTGACGTTTTTGATGATATGGCTCTATCATAAATAAAATTCATAGGTGCGCCATACAAAAAAACGTGGAATGGCGCGAGGATACCCTGGGAACGAGGTTGTCCACGTTATTCAACAGTGACAGCAACTAGTCAATTGAGATCGCTTCCACCCAACTTGGATGCTAAGATTTTTTCATTGTCAGTGCAGTTTTGTGTGTATAATAGTTCTCTTTCTTGTATAAAATGCAGACGCATAATTTATATGTAGTTTATATAATGTTGTAAAAGTAAAAGTATTTTTTTTTCTCCGCTTATTATGTTTATTTTAGTTTTTCGTTAAAATTTATCGATATTTATTTTGTGGTGCTACAGTTTAGTATCCATTTTTGACTTGCTATCAAAAGCAAAAAGAACCTTCTTTCCAGAGTAGTTTTTGAAATAACCTTTTCTTATTATTTTCACTCAGGAAAAAGCCAAATCAAATGATAATTATGCAGTAAATTTACGCATTTTATCATACATACTAAGGTTTTTTGCTGATATGACCTAGATTGTAGAAAGAATCATTTTTTGATCATCGAAGTAAAAATGTCAACGTTAAATTTTAATTGAACTGAAGCTGAAGGAAGTAAGAGAGAGAAAGTTTCTCTTTTCAAACTCGTTCCCAATCCTTTCCTTCATTTTCTAAATGCTTTTCGATTCGCGTAGCAATCACGAACAATCATACATGCAATTCAAAAAGTGGAGAATCAATCGTAGGGTTGAATCTGGGTACAAGATTTTGTCTCAGTAGAAAAGATGCTACTTTGTATTTAGCTCAATCACTTTAAACGCGTTACAAATAAAAAATAACAAACAAACAAAACCAGTCAATCTTAGATGAATTTTCGAGTAAAGCTTTTCAGTTGCAGATCTAACTGAAGTTTTTGGTAAAATTTGCCTGATTTTCAGATCCAACCTCTTCCCAGGATATCACCTTTAAAACATACACATTTCAAGACCCTTTCGAATCAGTAAAACCGAGGGCAGGGGTAAACCACTCCCGAAAAGGTGTACGAGACTTTTTAGACTTTTTGTTCTTTTATATGATTTTTTCATTTTATTTTGATTTTTCTTTGATTTTTTTGTGATTTTTTTGCCAATTTTCAGGTGATTTTTGATTTTTTGATTTTTTTCTTGAAAAAAGTGTACGAGATTTTTTTGAGTGATTTACCCCTCGAATCAAACTTTGTCGGCCGATTAAAGTTCAATTAGTTTGATATCAAACTGTTCGATTAAGTATTAAGACAGTCTGGTAAAATTACAGTGAAAGTTAACCCAGAAAAAATGATTGTAATTGATTGATGAATCATGTTCAATGCCGCCCTCCCCCCCCGTGAGGACCTTTCTTTTCGATCTTTTTTAACTGCCTGTCCGTGCCTAGTCTCGATTTCCAGACCATTATTTAGTTATTACCCGCCCAGTAGAAAAATAATAAATAAAAGTTAAAAAAATAAAAAAGCCGTACGGAACATTAGTTAGAATATTCATTCATTTCTCTTCCGGGAATTCTATTTCTTTTTCGCTTTTTTGTATAATGTTTTGTGGTGGTTTATATGTTGAATGGATAGTCTAGATCTAGACTAGTCCGTGCCGTTCGATGATGCCTGGGACCATTATCAGGCGCTACGACGCCGTGTAAAATTTCCGTGGCCACTATTCAAAAAAAAACTTTCAAGATGGCTGACGATAATGCATCAAAAATTAACTTTATTTCAGGTACATATATATTTTATTTTCTCCCTATCCATTTGTTTTAAAAGCCAATCTATATAAGCCATTTTGTGACTTGAGAAGAAATTTTCTAATTTTAGCCGTTTTATTGTCAGTTGGTTGGTCTGTCGGTCACACAAGTGAGCACAAGTGTTTTCCGTTTTTAATAAAAAGTTTATCAAAAGAAGCAACTTTACAATTCCCAATTATGATTATGATGAAAAAGTAGCATGGTTGCAGCAACCATTTTGAATTTTGGCAGTCCAATCAAATTTTACAAACTTCTTGATACCACACTTTTTTTCAACATTTTTTAGCAAAGTATATACCGTGAAACCTACTTGTATATAAGCTTCAAACATGGGATCACCACGACCAACGGCATGGCCCGGACGAGCCCGGAAATGTGCGGGCCATGTTCGGGGCGGACGAACCTAAGTCCTCATTTCAACCCGGACACAACGACGAAAATTTGGCCCGCGCATC
>JAUJPO010041234.1:0-18258 GCA_032270745.1 Tiaropsis multicirrata
AATGTGCATAATTTAGCTCACCTACCTTTATTCGTGGAAAATTGGGGGCCATTGTGGAACTGGTCGTGCTTTGGATTTGAAAGTTTAAATGGGACACTTATGAAACAAGTTCATGGAACAAAAAATGCTTGCAGTCAGGTAAGCTGATCGAATTGATTTAACTCATACTGATCCGTTGATTTTTCCCTGAAACATCCGTTTTATTTATTTTGATGAGGCATTGTGTTTTTAGGTCTTCAAAGCATTCAACGGACTAAAGACAATATACTCTATGATCAACTTGTCTACAACCAAAGAACCAGTCAAAGAATTGCTTCAATCAATGCTTATAAATAATCGAAAGTAATACGACTGGATTTCTTATATTATTAATTTTGATGTCTTATTATCAAAACATGGTACCTGCCTAGCAGAGAAGTTTGTAAAATGATTATATTTCATTTTGCATTTTAAATATAATTTTAATATTTGTGCTATTTTTCACCGAGACTCCATATACTTAATTTGTAGAAATGCAAGCACCTGGACACGGGTCAGTGAAGAATGTTTTTTGGGTGGAATTTCAGAGGTTTCTTCTGGAGAACGATTCAAACGATTCAATCTACTAAAATGGAAAAAGACCTATTATACTTCGGTTTCTTACAGACGAGCCACAAAAACTGTCAATTATGTTGTTACTTATATAAAAGAAAACGGCCACCAGTCATTTGCCCAAATTCAGTATTATTTATTGGTGGAAAATGAAGCCGTTCTATTCTGTGGTAAGGAGATTGAAAGAGAGGCGTCATGGAAAATGGTGAAAAACTGGGAAAGAAGTCGAATTATCCGTGTGCAGAAAGAATCAAATAAGTAAGTTTTCAATCATTCGTTATCACTTGCCTGTCAAATATAATTATATTATGAGTATTTATTCCCAAATGTTTGACTTTTTTGTAGTTCTTTTTAAAATACTAATAATTATTGTTTTTATCTTTAAGCAATCTATTTATCGCACCAGTTACATCATTGCTTCACAAGCTGTTTTATATCGATGGCAATTCAGATTTTATTTGTGTTTGTAAAATTCCAAATATCGTAGAAGGGGATTGATTTTCATTGTTTTTTATCTGCTTATAAAAAAAGTTTTAATATTTGTGATTATATTTCATTTTATTTGTTTATACTGCAGTTTATATAGTGAATGTAATTTGAATTCAGAATTTAAAGCACCAGCTACAATCCCTTGTCATAAAACAACCACTGTGAATTTCGAAAATACTGTTTTGAATATATTTCTTTTGGCTAGTTTTTAGTGTTTTGGAAATTTTTATTGCCGAAAATTTACAGGAAACTCCTCAAATTTGTTACATTTTTCTTTTCAGTGTACTAAAAAGAAATCTAATCACAATAAAACAAAAGGCTCAAACGGAATTTTAAAAGTTTGAGAAGATCCTTGAAAAGTGATTTCATCCTGGCAGCTCTGGTGATCTTTGGATGAAAACTCGAGAAGCTGAAGTAAGTTTACTGTTAACTTTACATTTATTTCAGTCCATATTTGTTATTTGTCCAAATAGTGCTACTTTATTTTTATATTTTTACACCTGTCTCTTTGATTTTCTTTTTCGTAACGTCAGCAAGCGTCTCTAAATTGCCGTTTTATATACTCGCTCTCCTCGTAATTTTAACGTTTGCCCCACGATCTCAGTTTGCTTTATTTTTTAAAAAGATTACAAAAAGAAAGCTTAATTAAACTCTCACATTTTCTTTCCGAGACTTCCGAGCTATTTCCGAGGTATTACTTTTTTTAGTATCTTGAAATCTTGTTGTTGATTACTAAGTCAAATATTTTCCGAGAAATCCGAGCTATTTCGAGTTTAAATTGACTCCAAGGAAGCTTTGTTAAACCCTTGAGTTTTCTTTCCGAGACTTCCGAGCTATTTCCGAGGTATTACCATTTTAAACAAGTCACAATTTTCTTGAAATCCTCGGAACCTTGGAAATTCGAGAAATCCGAGCAATTATCCGAGCTTCTATTACCAGGGTAAGATAAAAGCTATAAAGGAAAAAGAGAAAACAAAAAAACATCAACAACAACACAGAAGAGATGAAGGGTAAAATAGATCAAGAAAATAAAACAACACCAGCAAAAACAACCACCAGCAGCATGGAATGTGAAAGTGACAATGAAATTACTCTGAACTTGGAAAGAGGTTATGAAAACACGAAAACTAATGATATTGCGACATTGGATGAGACAAAAGTTGACAAAGCAACAGTAGTTAAACTTGTTGAGCAGAACACCCAAATTCTTAGTATTCTAACCTCCATTCAAAAAGAGAATACTCAAACAAACTCAAAAATCTTGGACCTTTACGCAAAGATCAACTCACTCAACACCGACGTGAAGGAGGTTGTGAAATCGCAAGCACATATAAACGCAGAATTTAATGATCAAACTGTCAAGCACAAAGACCTTGTCAAAACCATTGCAAAACTTGAATTGAGTCTCAAAGCATCAAAAGCTGATGCTAAGAATCTTGAAAAACTAGTGACTGACCTACAAACCAAAGCAAACAACAACTCAATTGCTAACAATGATCTTGAGCAGTATGGTCGGCGCGACATGGTTGACATTTGTGGAATTCCACGACATGCCAACGAAGACACCGACCAGATTGTTCTTGCCATTGCAGCTAAGTTGGAAGTAGCTATGGTCAAGACAGATATTGCAATTAGTCATCGTACCAAACCAACACCAGACTCTCCTATTATTGTTAAATTTGTTTCCAGGAGAGTGAGGAACAGTTTTTTCTACCAAAGAAACAAACTAAAAGAAAAAACACTAAACGATTTTGGATTTCAAGGTATTAACAAAGTTTACATCAACGAGAGCCTTACAGCAGCAAATGGTCAACTCCTGAAAAACACAAGACAGCAATTGAAGGGTAAAAATTTCAAATACATTTGGACCAAAAATGGGACTATTTTTGTGAGAAAAGAGGACACGTCAGAAAAAAATATAATCAGATCAATGAAAGACTTAGCAAAACTAACTAACACAACAAATGGTAGATCATTTTGAATCGGCAACCTGCCACAAATGTAAGACACTATGTTTGGAAAACTCTATCTTTTGTGATCTCTGTCGGACTTGGCTCCATGCCAAGTGCATGAAAATCTCACTTCGCCAGCTTAGATCTCTTTCCAACAATGACCAACCTTACTTCTGTCCAAAGTGTCTTTCTTTTGAACTTCCTTTTTTTAATGTTACTAACGCTCACATTGACACCTTTAATTCTCTCAACACAAACATTCACATCCTAAACAATTGCACCGAGTGCAATAAAAAAATCAAACATAAAGACCAGTTAAAATGTAAACTTGGAAACCATTTCTTACATAAAAAATGCAGTAAATCTAACACTAACACTATTAACCGTTCCATTTGGTCATGTAAAAGCTGTAAACTTTTTCCTTTTGAAGACTTAAATGATAATGATCTTATTGAAAATTTAAACACATCTAATCCAGAGAAAACTAAAAGACGAAATAAATTAAAACTAATGAATAAGATAGAGGAACTTAGATCCTTACTGCCTAACATAGAAATCCCAGATTCGACAAATGATAACTCAGAAGATAACTCTATAATTAACTTTGATTACTATGGAGTTGACAAACTCATTAAGCTCACGTCAAATCTACATCAAGAAAATCACTTGTCATTTTTTCACTCAAATATTCGGTCCTATAACAAAAACTATGACGAATTGAATACACTTTTATCTAACATTCCATTCAAGTTTGATATTATAGGATTAACAGAAACATGGGACTCACCTGGAAAAAACATAACACTTGAGACCATTGAAACTTACCACCCAGCTGAAAGAATATGTGGATCATCACAAAATGGAGGTGTAGTTGCTTACATTCGTGAGTCAATCCAATACACAAGAAGAGAAGACCTTGAAGTCAAACTGAATTCAGGTGAGACTACTATTGAATGTGAATCTCTTTTTCTTGAAATGATAAATAACCAAGAAGATAAATTTGTAGTAGGAATAATCTATAGACACCCAAATGGGAAAATATCAAACTTCAATGAACGTGTACAACTTGTATTAGATAAGGTTAACAAAGAAAGAAAAAGATTAGTTTTGATGGGTGACTTAAATATCAATTTAATAAATGCTAGTCAGCACAGAGAAACAAGCGAATTTTTAGACCTTATGTTTACAAACTGTCTCAACCCTTACATCATACAGCCAACTAGATTTGACAAAGACCTAAAAGCCACACTCATTGACAACATATTCTACAATGATATCTCTAAGGAATGCATCAGTGGCAACCTAATCTCGCATGTATCTGATCACTTACCAAACTTTTTACTTATTCCAACAGAAAAGGCAAAATCTCAGAAAACAGAAATCTTTAAACGTGACTTCAACTCTTTCGACCTAAATGAATTCAAACAAGATCTACTTTCTACAGAACTCAGTAAAAAACTAAGCAGTATGCATGACCCATCCTTAATGTATGATTATTTTCACAGTACACTTTCACTTCTTTTTGAAATTCATTGCCCCATTAAAAAACTCAATAAATCTGAGAAAAAACAGTTGCAAAAACCCTGGGTAACAAAACAAATTCTTGAAAAAATGTCACTCAAAGAAAAACTATATGGTGAGTATATAAGAACTGGTGACACTGACCTTCACAAAGAATACAAAATAACATCAAATTCAATTAACAAAGACCTAAGAAAGTCAAAGTATCTTTACCATAGAGCTAGATTTGAAGCAGTAAAGAAAAATGCAAAGAAACTATGGAAAGAAGCAAACGGTCTTCTAGGAAGAACCACCTCAAGATCCTTACCACAACAAATGTACCGAGGAACAATAAAACTAAATTCTAGAAAAGACATAGCTGACAATTTCAACGATCACTACAGCAAAGTAGCCCCTAATCTTATAAAAAACATGAAAAAAGGCGGGAACCCCCTTCTAAACACTAAATCTTTAGACAAAAGTATGTTCTTCAAGCCAGTAGCACCTCATGAAGTTAGTGACCTCATAAAAGAACTGAACCCAACTAAGGCCATTGACTTGTTTAGATTCCCAACAAAAATTATTAAAGACATACGTCATCTCATTTGTACACCTTTATCAATAATCATAAATAAATCAGTCAAAAAGGGCATCTTTCCAAAGAAATTAAAATTTGCTAAAGTGACCCCAGTTTTCAAATGTGGTGACAAGCTTGATATAAAAAACTACAGACCTATTTCTGTATTACCCCTGTTTGACAAAATCTTTGAAAAGACAATCAACTCAAGATTAACTCATTTCCTCCAAACAAGTAATATTCTTTGTGAAACTCAATTTGGGTTCCAAAAAGGTAAGTCCACTGCTGATGCAGTACTCAAGCTAACTGATGAAATTTATCAAAGTATAAAAGAAAAACAAATCTGCTGTACAATATTACTAGACCTAGCAAAAGCTTTTGATACAGTGGACCATTCAATACTGCTCCAAAAACTTTCTGCGATAGGCGTGAGAGGTCCTCTCCATGGTTGGTTCAAAAGCTACCTGGAAAACAGAAAGCAAGTAGTAAGTATAGACTCTGAACTCTCAGAGCCATTAATAATGAAATATGGGGTCCCCCAAGGATCAGTCTTAGGCCCAACCCTCTTCTTGATCTACATCAATGATATTATCACATCCACCTCAAAATTTCAATTCACACTCTTTGCAGATGACACCTGTCTATTCTTGAAACATAACGATCCAAAAGTTTTAGAAGAAATGGTCAACAACGAACTGAAACACATTAATAACTGGCTCATAAATAATAGACTCTCACTAAACGTTAAAAAATCATGTTATCTTCTTTTTTCAGGAAAGAAAACAATTGAAAACTTCAATATAAGAATGGCAGATACTAAAATCGAGAAGGTAAGTAAAGCAAAGTATCTCGGAGTCCTAATTGATGACAAACTTTCCTGGCAACCCCATCTGGACCACATACTTACAAGGATAAAACAAGGTGCAGGTATGATAAAAAAGCTTAGCCACATTATCTCTCCTATCAATCTACCATCCCTTTATTATTCTTTTTGTCAATCATATCTACAATACTGTATCACGTCTTGGGGTTCCCCAGATACTAAAAACTTAAGTAAAATAACAAAAATTTGTCAGAGTAATGTAAACAAAATTAACAAAATACGTCTAAAGAACAATCTAACCCCTTTCTATCCACTTGATGCTAAATCACTATATAAACTTGAATGTTGTAAACTTATACATAGGTATAAACATAAAACAGCTCCTAAAATCTTAAATAAACTTTTCATTGACCCTAAACATCAATCAGGAACCAGATTTCAAGGAAGGGCTCTGTTCACATTACATTTTGACCAATCACCATCTCCAATTCGATTCTATGGCCCCCAGTGCTGGAACCAAAACTGCTTGCAATTCAGCACCTTGACAAGCCAAGCTTCCTTCTCGTCCAAACTCAAGTCCAAGCTCATTAGTTAGATCTATCATATCACTCTAACACCTTAATTATCTTGCTGCTGCAAAAGCAACATTTCATTTTAACAAACTGTGTGTACATAATAATCCCTCTCTCTCTCTCCTTTGTCCTCAAAGTAGCCATTTTTTAGTTTTACTCATTTTTGCTTATAGCCTTTTTTTTCTATTTTTTCTATATATGATTATTAACCATATCCAACCGACTTGTAAGCCCTTAGGGTTATTTCGCGTTAGGAGTTTTTTAAATGTACATAGTTCATAAAACGAAAATAAAACTTGAAAACTTGAACTTAGGTTGCTCTTTCGAATGGAATAGCTTTTAGTTTGCCGATTTTTCTCTAAACTATCAAAAATCGTGATTCAATTTCAGAATGTCATAAATGTCATAATCAGGACACCAGTGTCTTATATAGGACACCAAAATTGTGTCCTGATTAAGACAGTGTTCTGATCAGGCGATTGTTCTAGACTGACTGTTTATTTGGGAGAACCCTAGACAACCCCCAGATTCCCTCTGAAAATTCTGTCAGGATTACGACCCTGGACAACCCCTGGAATCCCCCGGAAATTTCTGGGGTGTTCCGGGAGCAACATATCTAACCTACCTTCATCCCCGGAAATCCCAGAAAACTGGGGGTTCGGGGATTCTGGGGGTTTCCGGGGTGATCCGGGGAAGATAATCTTGAGCTTGCTGAACTTGAACTTAAAATCTTGGGAGGCTCATCATCGGCTTGTTGGGCTTTTGCGTAGCATGGTTTTACTTTCTTTCAACTTTTTTGTTAACCCCCGAATCCCCCCGAAACCTCTGGATACCCCTGGAAGCCCCCAAACACCCAAGAATCCCCCGGACACCCCCGGAACGGGATCTAACCTATGTCAACCCCTTGATCGCGCCATAAATTTCCGGGGGATTCCAGGGCTTGTCCAGGGTCGTTCAAAATTCAGGGTCAAAATTCAGATTTTGCTCCAGTGTATTCTGGAGCATCTGTGGGTACCCTCAGTTTGCCAATCCTAACCACCCTATCAGTCGGGATTAAATGCTGCTCAAAACGCTAGATTTTTTACTCTATTATTACAAAATCATTCAAAATCATTAGCGCTCTTGTTACACAGCTTTTGAACAATTGAACCCAAAAGTTTAGTTGCAATTTATGTTAAAACAAACTTTGCGGTTTTGAATCATTCTTTCACTAACGATGTGAAATTTTTAGGCGAACATTTTAAGGCTAAAATGAAGAATTTCCAGCTTGCGGCTTTTCAGAAATCACTAATAAAATGATAAAATAAATTTTCAGTTCTAAGATGAAGTGCAAGTTACTTATGTTGTAATTAACTTTGCGATATTGGTGCGATTCAATGATTCTATTTTTTTAGATATATTACCATGGTAACGGCACATGGATTCCCGCAAGTATAGTTTTGTAGCAAATTTTTATTTGTCTGTGTGTGTTACAATATTATGTGATATGCTATTGTTAATAAAAATTACTTTAACGCTTGTTTATACGTACCATGACTCTCACTCTGCAGAGTTTTTTTTTTAATGCATGGTTTTTTAATTGCGTTTTCAAGGCATTAAAAATGATACGTTTTTTATCTAGTTGACTCGACTTAAAACAAACAATTTATCCAAATTTTAAAGTTTATGGGGAATATTGGATAAAAAGAAATGTTTAATGGAGGTTTTAAAGGGTTATTCCAGTTATCATCCATATTACCCCCCCCCCCTGTGGACGACTCAGATTTTCCAACACAAAGAAGTATCTCAAAAGTACAGGATTTCCGATGCAATCCCAGTATTTTGGGTGAAAACCTGGATTTTCCAATACTTGGCAGTTAAATGTATGAAAAATCATGTATTTTCCATAACATCACAAGCCAAAAAATGAGTAAAAATGAAGGATTTTCCGCAGCCTATTAAAAAAAATTCAAGATTTCCAACAAACACTTCGATCCAAAAATTCATGTCGCCCACAGGGGCGGGGAGTAATGGTTATTTTCTGGAATGGCCCAAAGTAAGAGGTTGTAAAGACCAATATTTTTTACAACAGAATAAAGGGGGTCAGGATTAAATAGGGGTGGTCAGGATTAGCCAACCTGACCAGGCCATATTCTAGAAAGGCAATGCATCATCCTAAATGGAAACTAAAAAGGTACTTTTTGGGCACTTTTTGCAATGGCTTTTTACAAAAAGATTTTCTGTAAATTAGATTTCAATACATTTCAAAAAGCATAAAAAATGGCCTGCTGACAGTATTGGAAAATAGTAACAGATGCATTTACCCACAAGGTCTTAATTGTTTTCATTTTTTTTTTTTTTTTTTTGACAATAACAGTCAGGGATACCTGCAAATTTGCACATCACTCGGCAATATCTCTTAATTTGGAGATTAAAATCCTAATTCAGAGATATGTGCAAATTAGGAGAGGTGGTTCGTTAGAGAGGTTTTTCACAACTACTGGTATGATCCGCACTTTGAAAACTTTACAAACCTGTTCTCCATTAAGCTTTAACCACTGGTACAAATTTGAAATGATTTCCCTGGCGGAATCCTCAAAAATGAACACGCGAATTTTAAAATGTGAAAAATTGCCATAAATCCACCATTATGGACTTTCAGACCGAAATATTATTTTGGGCTTTTACTCATTATACTGGAAAACATATCCAAAAATATCCAAATAGTTTCAAACTATTGAGACTTCCCTGCTCTTACAAAACTGGCTTTTCAAGAAAAATCAGGAAAAAATGACGTAATCATAAAAAAGCTCCCACAGCGCTTGACTAGAAGGTTTTCGGACCTAAGTTACTATCTCGATTTTGCTCCCTTATTAATAAACTTTCGATTAAGTGAAACAAATTTGACTTTTGAGCACTTTCGATTTAGGCTAATTTGTAGATTTTAAGCCCAAATTTAAATGCCCAAAATGAGCAATTTGGGCACCGATTAAAAAAAATCGGCCGCTGACCTGATATTCTACTAGGATTGAACTATAGGAAATCGAAGAAAACAGAGAGTGGTCTACTTTTCCGGGCTGGGACTGAGTATGTGACTTACTATGGGGTTAAGTGGAAACAAGGGAAACAAACCATTAAGTTTAGAAAAAAGAAATACGAAGGGAAGTTGTTGGTTGTAAGTCGGAAGAAGATTCTGACTTTAATTTAGCAGCCAAATGTCACGTATAAAGATTTTGTTTTGTTTGGGTTTGTGTGTTTGATAATTTTGCCAGCACTCGAAATTTATTACAGCCGTTCGTTTTTGAAACAATAAACCGGTGTGACACCAGTGCAATGACGTCATCGGTACTAAAATGCGATCGGTTCAGCACCGGTGGAGGCACCGGTTCAAACCAGTCAAAACCCCAGTTTTAAATCCACCGGTGTGTTTTTCTTTGTACTCCAAATCGCGTGGCGGACACATTTACAGGCTAAATTTTAGCAACCGCCGGCTAAGATTGTATTGTTTTTTTCACGGGACGGCCCTTGGAAGGCCTGCGTGGGCCTGTGCATGGTCTGAAAAAAAGTTGAAAATTTGCGCGGGAAAAACAGATGATCTCAAAATTTGCACAACAAATGAGGTTTTGGACAATTGTTTCTACTTTCCGCCAACCAAAATCATACAAATTTGGCAGATCATCTCATTTGCTTTCTATTTTTACCTTTGCAAGTGACAAGATGGCACAGATGCTGTTGGTTATCGAAAAGTTAAGGTTTTTTGGTTCATCATGACATCCTAATTGGCATTTTAATTCCATAGAAGGTCCTTTCTACGATACCCCCTTCCTAATTCTGTCACTCTGTTTTATTGGGCAGTGAAAACTTTCATCTTTCCATATAATGAAAAAAGTCTTTTAAAAGTGGGGGTGATGCGACATAATTAGGGATGGGGTGGCGGAATTAGGGATGTGTTTATGGAATTAGAGACAGGGTGAAGGAATCAAAGAAAGAGTGACGGAATCAGGGACAGAGTGACGGAATTAGGGACAGAGTGACAGAATTAAGGACTGAGTGACTGAATTAAGGACCGAGTGACGGAATTAGGAACGGGATGATGGAATTACGGATGAGCTAACAGAATTAGGGATGGGGTGACAGAATTAGGGATGGGGTGACAGAATTAGGGACGGGGTGGCGGAATTAGGGATGCTAGATTTTACCCCCTCGAAACCATGCGCATCTTGTAGAGCTCAAAAAATGAGAAAAAATGAGGGGTCATTCATCAAAACTGGTTGAGCCAATCTTGAGTTATGACATTTTAAAGATCGCCAAAATTAGCAGTTTATTGGCAAAATCTGGGGGTCTTGTCAAAAAAAAGACTTTAGTTAATAACTTCAGTTTAACAAGTCCAATCATGTTCAATCTTGGACAGAAGAGAAGGTTCATATAATTGAAATTGAAATTTTAGAGAAAAAAAGTTTCGGTGTTTTGTTTTTTTATTAATATTTTTATTGCATTAGAGAGGGGAAAGTCTAGCTTAAACTTTGAGGTACAACTTTTTAAATTCGGTTCAGTATTCACCAATCCATAAGCTTTTTAAGAAAAAAGTCATTGTTCGAAAAGTGTAAAAATACATAAAAAGGGGTATCAAATATATGCAATTATTTTCAAAATTACACTCTTTTCAAGAGTTTTACGACTTTATCAATGATTACAATGGTTTGAAAAATAGTTTTCATAAAATAGAAATCAATAATATGAAAAGCAGAAAACAAACGGCAATTTTGGCAATTAAATTCTGTAAAAAGGCATTTTTCTTTAAAATGGTATAACTTGAAAAGCTTATTTTGAAAGGTTATAGCTCAAAATTTAGGTTAGACTTCCCTCTTTCTAATGAAATAAAATATTAATGAAAAAAAAAATTCGACTCCAGGAGGCCCGCAAAACACCGAAACTGCCGACTGCCTGCCTTGTCAAATTGTTGCAAGGAGAAAAAGTTTCTTCTATTTTTTCTTCAAATTCTTTTAAAAACCGCGACATCTGATTTGAACAGCCAATTAGAAAAGTGTATGAGTATGCATACGACAATCGAATTAGCAATGTAATGCCTTCTGTTTACATTTTGGTAAGGGAAGCACTGTAGCACATTTTCATATGCCCACACGAGCAATGTCGAACTTTTTATTTTTTTATAATGTTGCCAGAATGTTTGAAGTGTTTCCAAAAAAGAATTTAAATTTACGGGCGGTGAAAATCGTTTTTTCTCAATTAAACTGCTAACTTTTTATAGTTAAGCTTAGGTAATAGAAATATATCCCACTAAACTCTCCAATTTAATGCGCTTTCAATGATGTATAATGTGTTAGGGTTTCTAATGCGGCTCATGTGGGCATTTGGGTTTTAAGTGATTGACCTTGATGGACAATGACGTAGTTTTGGAATTTGGCTTGTATGTTATGAAAAATTTATAAGAATGGTGGAAAACATTTATTTGTTGTTTTTTTATGGTAAGAAAGGATATAAAATTATTTTTCCTATTTTTACAGCCTCTAGATTTCCCAAAACACATTTTATGATTTTTCCAATGACACGACCCCGTCTTGCGCAATCCCTATCTACGTAAGTAACTATCCCTAATGTTTTTGATGATTTAGTAAGGCTAATATTCGTCGGTAAAAAAACAGTGGTAGAGATGATTCCCCTGTGAAGTCACCAATGTATACTAAGTACAAGAGGGATCTTAATACAGTTCCTTTTGGTAGCCCATAGGTAACTAGTTATCTTTTAGAGTTGGTATCTTTTACAACAAATCTTCTTGAAAGGAAATCCTTTATCTATGATAGTATGTATCTTTAAAACACAGGACTACTTACTTTCATTGCTTAAAACACTGAGAGACATTCACTCAAGGTTGAAATTGAGACAACAAAAGCAAGAAAACAATTTGAAACATTTTTTGACAGACCCAAGTTTAAAATTAACAAGTCGAATATCTTGAGCAATTGGGTTATAAGCAGTTTGGAAATGAAGCAAACACTTTAATAGTATTAGGCTCTATAAATTAAAACCTTTATATAACACTTCTGTGAATGGATAATAACATTTACTTTGTATCACTTTAGACAAAATCAAAATGCCAAAAAATAAAGGAAAGAAGAAAAAGAATAAAAGCCAAAATAAATCAAAACCAAACAAGAAAAACACAGAGGCTATCGATGAAGCAAACACAGTCCAGGATAAAGAAAACAAAGATGTTAGCCCTATCCCTGAGATAAAGGTTACTGATAATCTTAATGAAAATAAACCTCTGAGTGAGGAGGCTTGTCAAAATCAAAACAATGAACATTTGGTTAAGAATATTGGAGATGGAAGTCAAGAACAAGCCAAGCTAAAGGATGAATCAATAAACGAGGATAGCAAAGACTCATTTAATGAAAATAGTGTTACAACGACGCCTGTAAAGAAGAAACGGTTTTCCTTTTTAAGGAAGAAAATGTCTTCCAGTTTACACAATGTCAATACGTCATCAAACGATATCAACCTTGAGGAGATGAATCAGCCTCAAGAAAGAGGTGTCCAGCGTGCTCAATCAATGAGCACTTTTGACCGAGAACCAAAAAGTAAAATTCCTCTTTACAAATCACGATCAATGAAAAAGCAAAATAAAAATAATTTAGCCGCTTCTACCAGTAACGTTGATTCCACTAGTTTGGTACTCAACCCAGGAATGGATGATTGGAGAATGAGTGGCTTATTAAATAATGTTGGTACTGACTCTTCAAAAACTGTTGTTTCCGATTCAATTCCTCCTACTGCTGTGACTATTAAATCCACCAGAGACGACCAAAAGAATGTAAGTTTATATACGAACCCAATTTTTGAAAAAGGGTGGTATTTGTGATTTACCTTGCAAAATAACATTTTCTTTACAAAAACTCGTATAATGGGGTCATTGATGGATATGTGCTATAGTTAGAAGTGCTCTTTTCGCTGAAACGTTTGAAATTGAATTTGGTAACATTTTTCTCATTTGTGAAAATAAATCCATGCAAAAACGAATCTAAAAATTTCTGAACTAGCATAACTGTATCTGCATAAAAATGCGTTTTTAGAACATTCCTATGTCAACCTCCTGCAATTTAAATTATTTTTTGTACTTGATTTTTCACTGGTTTCATTTTGGTTTGCAGCCAGATGCTTATTTTCTAAATGAAAACTTACCTTATAATCTACGAATCAGTAGATTACGAAAATGGTAGTTCATGCACCCAAAGTTCTTGGCATATATTTTTATGTTAAAAAATCTCTTTACTGTCAATAAGGGTTTTGTGTGTTTTAATGATCACCACATTTTCAATTTTTAGAACAAGGAGGATAATATTATAGAAGCAATTGAACCACTACCGTCTACATCGTGTGAGAAAACTGAAGTAGAGAAATTTAATTCTGAATCCACGCCACAGTTGAAAGATGCCACAACTAACGCAGAGCTTTACGAATTGGAAAATGAAGACCAAGTTGTCATGATCCAAAAACTGGAGGACGTTGTTCGGGAAAAGAAAATTCAACTACCAGAGGACATCATTTCGAGCGATTGGTTAGTTCTAAATCTAACAAAGAGGGAAATTCCGACTTTTTAAACAATATTTTAAATAAACACACAATGCATTTAAAAATGGAACAGGGTAAATATTATCTGCACAGACATAAGATGATAAATTTATTAAAAACATTTTAATTGAAACTCTATGACTTTTTATTTTTTATTTATAACCTTTTTATTTAGGCTCATACACAACCATTTTTTGCCACCTTAAAGACAATCGATCGAGATTTATAGCAATCTATATCAGTCCGATTGCCGATTAAAAAATGTGATCATGTTGCAAAATGATTGCTCTTTTTTTAATCAATCAAAGTAGAACAAAAACGCGCGTTACATCAGTTTATTGTTTATAGATAAACCAATCAACGTTCTTTCTTTTTACTGCTGACTCGTTATCTGGCATATTAACACGATCGGTTGCCTTTAAACGAAGAAATTTTAGCGGAAATCTTATTTGGCGGATATCCAAGAAAGTCTTTTCAGAGGGAATTTAATTTGGCAGATTGGAAAAAATATTTAAATTTGGCGGTTGGTAGATAAAGTTCGGAGTAACAACAGAAAAAGGCCTAAATTGCAGAGAAATTCAAATCCGGCAAATTTTATCAAAACATAAAACATTCACTTGCATTATCAAGTATAAAACAAACTAAAAAATATGATATTTTTTTGCATAAAATTATGGACAATTAAAAGAACAAAGCTAATAAATAAATACGCCTAAATTAAGGCAATGAATCAGCAAAGTTTTCTTTCCGCCAAAATTTCTTCATTTATTTCATTTCTTTAACAAACTTTATTTTATTTTTTAAAATAGCATAGGTTAGTCGCATAGGTGGGTAGTAAATGTGTATCTGTATATGGAGATGGTTAACATTGTGAAAGATAATATAATGGATAGTCTTCCGGACTAAGTTTATCAAAGATTAGCCAACAATAATAATAATAAACTCGTAGAAGCTCGACATGAACAATGGATGGAATAGAAAGCGAGAGAATTGTTGTCTTGAGTAGTAGACAGGGCCCATTAATGAATTACGATTGAGTTGGCAATAGAGAAAACATTTTAGGTCTTATAAAGTCTAAACTTCTTCTTTTTTATGTAAACCCATACTAAGGGAAAAATATATTCTGTGGATGATGTAAGATTTTTACGCCAAGAATAAGATCATAATAATGAATCAATAGCAAGCAAATCACTGATTATATACAATAAACCTTCCTGTCACTTATTCTTGATTCTACTTGCCTTGCCTTTGATTGTTTTAGATATTTTTTATTTCAATTTTAAAACGTATTTTTATGTACTCCTCTGATATTTCTTTGCTGAAAACCACACTTTCTTTATCGATAATACTCAAATTTAATCATAGATAGTCCGTCGATTAGTTATTGATTGATGCCACCCCCCCCCCCCCCTACATCCGAGATAAAGAGGATCACTGGTTTAATCATGTTTTTTATGGGATTTCAACGAAGAATAACGGGAAACGGTACTAAGATTGCTCAAATAAAAGAAGGTACTCCGATAATTTTAATAATTTTCAACGATATTTTGGTATTTTGCCAACGGAATTTAGTGATTTCACACCCTTTGGATGCCACCCCTTTGATTACTATTTTTAATCCGGTGAATGGAAATTCAAATTTTCGAGAAACATGATTAATCCCATTACTCATAATTCTTCTTCAATCGAAGGTAATTGGAAGTAAATGAAACTATTCCTATGATTAGAAGTCGATAATAGCCATATATTTATGTAATACGACAGCCTGGCCGAGTGGTTTGAGTGTTCGCCTCCCGTTCGCAAGGTTGTGAGTTCAACCCCCCAGTCGGGTCAGACCAAAGACTTGAAAACAGGTACTCGGGTGAGTGGAGAAAACAAAGGAAAGGAGTGGCGCCCTCTCCTACCTTTGTGTAAAAAGCTATCGAAAAGGGAGCCTTCGGGTCGCCCTCGACTGTGGTCGCAAACTTACTTATGTAATATTACACTTTAACGTCTTTAATAAGCATGAAAAATAATCGATAATCCTTCATCACTTCTGCTTTGATTTCTTTCCATTACCAGGCCAAATTCTAGAAAAGGGCAACATCCGATGGAAACTAGAAAGGGCATTCTTTTGGCCGGTTTTTAACCATAAGACCGTTTTTGCTATAGTTTTTAACAGACCTGGAAGATTTTGTGAGAGGGTCAGCGACCGATAATTGGTCTTGTAAATAAAAGTCATAAAAAATGGCCTGATTACTGTGATTACCGAACCTTTAACGATGAAATATTATCTCTGTGATTAGCCAGGAAACCCTCAGCCCTCACGAAACGCTGAAGGTAATGAGGGCCGGCCGGGTACCACCCAAAGATAGGTGCAGTCACGATAAGGCTGCACGATTTCATTGGTTCAAAAATAACCGACTATATACCGAGATCTATTAGTCGCCTCATTCTCGTTGAACGAGAATAACATTTTCTTTCAAAAATCACGACAGATTATTTGTAACTAAGAACCTTCTAAAGGGAGAAAACCAAACTGACTGAGAACTAAATCTTGTTTTAATTTGAACAGAAAATTTCTCAAAAAAATGACAACTGATGCTACCATTGATGTATTAAGAATTTAATATTCCAAAATATCAAAATAATATTGGTTATTAGAATTGAACATGCTCAGCAAAATACGCAGTAAGTAATTAAACCAGACGTAGATGTAAAATTGTAGCAAAAAAACCAACAGAGAAGTGGAATATTAACTCAGGAGAGGTCCAAAAGTTGCCGAAGTTTACCGTAAACGATTGCACACCAAGAAGCCATATTTTGATATGCTCATTTTAATCTCAAAAGAAAACCGCCTTGGTTGTAGATAATAAAGATGTCTGGGCATTTTATTTGAGTGTAGTATTGATTGGTTTTAGTGAAAATGGAGAAAAATTCCATCGCAAATGAAACTCTTGTCTGATTTGCAGACCCATACTAAACCATTTGACGTATGATAAGAAGCACATTCCGTTAGTTAGAGCATGAAAGTTTTTACCTTCATCATGGTTCGAGGATGAGAAAGCAACCTATTGAAGGGGGGTTTCAAAGGGTCCCCAATTCCGTCATTCCGTCCAATTTTGACTCGAATTCTGTAATTCAGTAACACTTTAAAACTATAATTCCGTCTCCGGCATATTACTTGGAACAATGAGCCCCCCTCCCCACCAGCGACCCCAAAATTCACGCCATCACGCCAACTTTTTCGCGATTTCACGCCTGAAAATCAAATTTTCACGCCCGAATTTGGATCGAAATCGATTTATGTTACAGTTAAAGTTACGTTTATGTCATACTTTATTTATTATAGCAATAACTTATAAGTAACTTTCAGTAAGGGTTGTTTCCATGCTTTACGACCCTACGACTCGATGGACCACAGGGGCGGCTACCCGCCATTTAAAAATTGCTCCTCTCTGAATGTACGATTAAAAAAATATTTTAACCTTTTTTTGACCCGCCATTGGAAGAACAATGCCGTTTGACCCAACCCAGTAGGTTGCCGACGGGTAATGAAAGTTTTGAAAATTAAAATCTCTGATGGCCTCTAATTAAAAGAAAAAGCAGTCCTCCGCCAATAAATCTAAGACAGGTTCGAAAAGGCTTTTATATAAAATAAAACACCGCATGGTTGTGGTAAGAGAAAGATTTAGATTCAGTGAAATTTAAAGCAACATAGCTATGGAATGTTTTAAATCATTAAAGCCTCTTGCTCATAACAAATTAATAGAGGGATTGGACAAATAAGGAGGTTCCACCATGATTGGGCTAACAGGCCAAAATAATTTTTGTATATTAGGGCCTCTTAATTGGCTAAAATGGCCTTGAATTAGAAAGCAAAGCAAGTCTCTATACAACAAGGCTATGTATCACACAAAGACATTAGATTTCACGATCACGCTGGACAGTAAATTTCACGCCATCACGCCTAGATTTGTTTAATTTCACGCCATCACGCCAGAACTCGACTTCATGCTATCACGCCATTTCTTTTGGAATTTTACGCAATCACACCGTAAAAACACTTCTGATCACGCCATCACGCCAACCGCTGGGGGAGGGCTCAACAATATTGTCTGACAATGAGATAAAATATACAAATTTACAAAAACAACCATATAAATGTATAAACTATGCCATTAGGATAACATTGTAAACTATAGT